>QJPP01001525.1:55000-298822 GCA_003996215.1 Jaltomata sinuosa
CCTCCCCCCAAAAAACCCAAGGCCAGATCCATCAGTACCAAGTTTCTCCAGCATATATACTGTCGTTATAGACAATATACAAATGAATATTTATATTTATCATATCGTATACAACTTAATAATCATATAATTATCAATTAGAAATTTAGAACTAGTTTCATCAGTTTTAGGCCCTTGTCATTCTTCTCAAAGAATTTCAAGTTCTGATATAATGGATAACTTTTACATGGTTTTCTTTTCACTTTACTGGCAAGGTTAGAATGATATCTTCTCACTAGGGGTAAAAATCAATATAGACCCTATTATTCGTTTCTCTTTCTCTTTTGTTTTTTGGGATAGCACCCCCTTGCTGCTGATCTTAGGGGGTGATTTTTCATCATTATACAATCTCTTTTGTTCACCGTTCAAAAAGATTAGAGATGCTGTGAATAAGGTCAAGTAAATGTTTCAGTAGTGTAAAAGATAACATCAATATAGATTTAAACTAAACATAAGACCAACCTGTTGTTGACTATCCTTGAACGAAGAAGCAGAAAGATCCTCATTAGAAGCAGGGTTTCCACCTCCTGTAGTTGAACTAGGGGGATAGTTGGATGTAGACGATCCATATGGCCCATAAGTCCCAGGCACTCCAATGTGAGTTGAGTTTCCTACATTAGCTCCTGGCCTATATTGTGAAAGTGAGTATCTGGCAGTAGCGGCTGGTGGAGGTGGATACACACTACCAGCCTGAGGTTGCTGGGGAAATGCACCATTGCTTAAGAATTGATGGATGGCTGTTGGTGGAACATAATATGGAGAGAAGTAGTGAGCATATGGGATATAATTAGGAGGATAATGAGGCAGATGCATCCCTGTAGCTTGTCGAAATACAGGGAGAGATTGCTGAGTTACAGCTGCTGAACTCTGCATAAGCCCAGCAGCTTGGGTTGCAAGTGATGTTGGAGCGTTTCCTCCCTGCAAATCATTTTAAAAGCATATCAACAAGGAGTACCTTACTGTTGAGGTTAGCTGAAGTTAGCAAGTTGTAAATCAAACAACTGGCCCAAAAATAAAACTAATGTTCTGTGAAAATTATTAACAAATACATGTGTTATACTTCTGTGGAGAGTATGAAGGCACAAAATTCACCAGAAGAAATAAAATAAGGTTTGTTCAGTCATAAATACAGAAGGGGCTGCTAGCACCACGCACATGACTTTACTGCAGATTGTCAAAAGCTATCATGAATAGATTTACACTATACTTGGTGGTTCACTGCAACATCATGGGAGAACTCATACCATTTAGCATGGATCTTCTAGCGAATAGAAAATTGGTAAAATATCAATATTGAACAGCAAAAGTAGGCATCTAATACACTTACTTTACTTATAAAATATTTGCTCAAACGTCACTCAAGTTTCTAAGAAAGCAATTCCAAAAGGTTAGGATAGTGTTCACTACACTACGCTAATAACGTTGATTAAAAGGATTTTATAATACTCTAGAAATATCTATTTTTTATAACAAATTTCTTGAAGTACACTAATCAGTAATCATATAACTTCACGTAAGCATCTTTGTGTTCCCATTACATCAAGCTATAGAATCAACCAACAAGAGACATTGAACTGAACCCTGCTGAACCGCAACCATGATAATAATTATGACTTCCACCAATACATGGGGTAAAGAGAGCTTTTAACTGGGTCTTTAGCAGAAACACAAACCTTCCATCTAGGGTAGACACATCATTAATAAAGGAAACTAATGGACGGACAAGTTAGGAAAGCAGAGCAGAGGAACTCATTACTGTACAAGAGACAAAAATTCTGTTGATGTGATAAAGGGAAAGAGACACATTGGGAGAAGGCGTTGATTGCATAATTCCCCACCCCCCATATTTTCCTGCATAGAGTAAAACAAACAATAGAACATACTACTCAATAGAGTACTTCAAACCTCTTGAGCAGATTGAGAAGTTTGTGGAGGAACAACTGCAACATTGCCGTTGTACTTTGTAGAAACTCCTGCCGAATGAAAAGGTGAAACGCGGCCATCACCATCGGCACTAGAGCGGTAGTACTGGGCATAGTAGCTTGTTGGATCAAATGGTTGCTGAACCTAGAGGAACAAATGATGTGTTTTAACAATTCTTGATTATGAGAACTAAATTTTCATGAATCAGTTATGTATGATTCCACATGGTCGCAAACTTCTTGGAATACGTCAAATCATCCCGAACAACAATATTTACTATTTACTGTCAGATAGTTCCTACATCCAACATTAACATAAGACCCCAGAACAACTCACCAAAGTGTGAGATTCTAGGACCTTGCCACTCACAAGTGAGGTGAAACCAACAATGACAACACATTACAAGTCAACAACAAGGTATTCATCTAACTATGGATATTTACTTACAAACTTGCAACTTTCTATACCAAAATTTAGAATTTGAAGCTTCAGAACCAATAAAATCATAGAATATGGAAAAAGAACATCAGAGAATGAAGGCTTACGACAAAGTTTGGAAGACGAGAAACGTCACAAGACTGTGATTCAGAGTTTTCAAAAGGTGCGAGCTGACTGCCTAATGTTGGTGGCACAAAACCAAAACTATAGTTAGGGGACGTATGAACAACTGAATACTGATGACCTCCTTGCAGAGTCTCTTGCTTAGATTCACTGTACTCGGGAATAGAGGATGAGACATCTTCTGGCTTTGCAGACAAATTCTCCTGCCCGCCTGATGGTGGAGATTGATCAGAACAATCTGCACCCTCTGCAGTTGTTGATGGATTTTGATCACTGCATTCTCTCATAAGAATGAAAATGTTAACATGTGACGTGCTACAAATGAAGTATATATCTAATCATGCATTCCATCAAGATCTAAACTACAAGGCTAAAGGCAACAAGTCCATATGCACAAAAAATATTTGAATTAGGGGAGGCGCTTAAAAGCTAACAGAAGAAAGACAGTTTGAATAACAGATATTTTAGGTCACAATCTTCAAGAAGATTTTTCTAACAGATTGAATTACTGGCTTCTGTCGAAGATATTTATTCTCAAAATTTGTGGAAAAAAAATTAATTCGCATCTGTTTAAGATTTTGATGAAGTTTTTACAAAAAAAAATCCAGAAATTGTGTTCTGAAGTTACAGTTTGAGGGTGTATTTCAAAGAAGTTACATATTAATTAAAAAAACTCTTCTTCAACTCACAGACCACTCACTTCCACAATATTTTTGCTCATAGAAGCTATACCTACTAAATCTCAATTTCAACAAGCTATTTTTCGGAAAAAGTAATCTCAAAAACTTTTTCCAAGGTCAATGCAGAAGATGGAAAAAGACCACGCATTTGGAATTGGTTTTTGGGTTTAATTTCACAAGAAACTAGCCGGGAATGATTATCGATGAAAGTTGTTCTTTTTAAAAAGGTAACAGATATTCTATAAATCAATAAAGTAAAGTAGCCCTTAGGTTAAGGAAGAAAGATGTATGTTTGGGTAAGGGTTGGTTTGGAAGGTTGGTTTCAAAGTCAGACTTTGCTTAGGGAAAAGATTAACCATCAACTTTTGGTTTAAGAAAACCAAACCAAGTTGGTTTCAAGTTTTTTCAAATCAAACAACTCTTAATTTTAGTTTTTGGAATATTTTCCAAGCCCTTGCCAAAACCTGACAACTGTCTGGAAAATTGAAGACTGAGCAATGAGAATCTAGAGACTGAACAAAGCATATCACTGAACAATTTCAGTAACTAAAATTTTTCAATCTTCAAAATATTGAAAAATATATTATTTGTATATCCCGTTTTAGTATTACTGCAAAACTGGAATTCTAGACAAACCATTCCCTAATACCCCCTTATAATGCATAAAGTTTTTTTTGTACTATTCATCCTAATCCTTGTTTTCTAGCTGAAAGAAGAGCAATCCAGAAGCTTTCACAAGTCACAGGCCAATTGAGGGAAGCAAGAAGTGAGATGACAGACCTTGAAAACTGCTCATTTGTCGTTTCTTCAATACCCTCAGAAGTTCCAGAGAGTGATGGAGTCTTTTCACTCTCAGCAGCATTGTTAGAGCTGATGCCTAAACCCAGGCTAGCTTCAAAACTTCCAAAACAGAAACCAAGTTTTTCAGCCTCAGGCACATGAAGGTGGTTAGGGATAATGACATGCTGAATATCTGAAATGTGTGATTTTGCTAACTTCTGCTGCAGTTCTAAAGTCCCTTCCTTTATTTCAACATCGACACGTGGAGGCTGCGGTTGAGTATCGACTTCAGTAGAAACTGTAGAAACGTCAGATGAACCAGCTGCAGATGTAACAGAAACCTGAGCAATATTATTGTTTGTAGGCTTTGGCTTCCATTCCATACCAGGACCAGCTGTGGTGAAAAACAAAGGACAAGTTTTTAGGTTCAGCACGACGGCATGATTTAATACTCAACCAAGATACCCTAATTTCCAGAGTTCAGCTCTTTACAAACAGTGTAACTATTGAGTCATCTTTAGAGGATAGAGAACATCTTTAAATGACCTACTTTTTTTTTTTGGGGGGGGAGGGGGCAACTTCTGCAGTAAACCAGCACACTCGAGCATGGAGCTGTTCCATGACTTCACCTGCGACAATCACCAGTCTATTTTGGAAAATTAAATATTACCGGTGCATGGCCCCCACCTAGGACTATAGACACAAAGAGGAGAATACAAAACCGAAAAATGCAGATAATCAGAAGAAAAAAATTGAAACTGCAAATGAGACTAGGAAATGACCTTTTATCTCTCCAGGTGAACCAACAAAAATACCAACTGGAAAAAACACGTTCACTCAGCTCTAGAAAAAATCAATACAAAAAGGTTTAAAGCTTCGTACTAAATACAAAAAGAAAAGGTAGAGAAAACATTGAACACATCATTAGAGGGAAAAATGGAGTACTTCAATCATCAAGTAAGCACCATTAGTTTCGTGGAGGGGGAAAGAAAACAATATACTAACGTATAGAGTATGGAATACGTTTAAGTACTATACCTTTTTGTGGCCCAACCAGTGGTGATCGGTTGTTGTAATTAGATGTAGGCCTACTAAGAGAAGAACCACCCTGAGCCGAAGAAGCACTTTGTGGGGACTCCGGACGCTGATTCTTTCCAGGCCCCTGGAATTTGTTTGACATGTTTACTTGCACAGTTGAACTTCTAGAGTCAGAAACCGCTATCCAAACATAGGCAGAAACAAATACATGAGCTTCATTAACTGGATGAGAAATTATTCTGTCTTCCTAACCCCCACCCCCAAAACAATGACAACAAATTAATGATGATACAATAGTATCAAGACTGTCGATATATAAGGACAAATTTCCAGACAAGTCTTCATAGGCTTACCAGTGGCTGTCTTGCTCCCGTTAGAGTTGATAGGAAGATGTTCAAATGGAGCACGCTGGCTACTGACTTCTCTTCGAATTGTGCCTACTGCACCAGGGGGTCGTGAATCATGAGATGGCAAAAGAACAGGATCAGACGCTGAAAAATAAGCTCCTGACGAAGGTGGTGAAGACAAGGATGTTGAAGAGTTGCTGAAGTTTGGCATCTTCTGTCCAAGCATATCCCTGGTTCCCGCGGACACTCTTGGGCTTCTGTTCGCATCATGACTTGGAGATTGCAGAGGTTCCTCTGACTTAATAGAGCCAGCACCTGCAGTGGCTTCAGATTGCTTAATCCCACTTCCTGCTGATACATGTGCATCAGGTACACCACCGTTACTCCCAAAAACTACAACACCAGGCCCATTGGCTCTGGCACTTGATGAGCTGAAAAGAGAGAAAAAGAATTAGGCTACAAAATAGTTGAAATTAAACCATGTACAGAAAACAATAAACCACATTTTGTAATCTGAAGAGGTATAACACTGGCTGTGGCAATTCAAGGAGCATCCATATGCCATAATGCACACAGACGGAGCAAAATCCAGAAACATCAAGAGCACCTTGAAGTATTCTTCCCCTCAACAGTAGGCATGGAAGATGGGTTGACACTCTTTCCAGAAACATGACTGGCTCCATTTTCGTTATCAGGTCTAGAGTTCCTTCCACCACCAGCATCTGACCAAACACATACATGTCAATTATGAATGGATAGGGAAAGAGGGGCTCATAAGACTCAATCTGAAAGATAAAGTGAAAATACTCCCAAGGTAAAGGAAAAGGTTTCAATAAGTTACGTTAATTGTTCAAAGCCTACACATGGCCCCAAAGACAGAATATCAATCCTCTTTGTTACTATTTGGCTAGTGCAAAGACATTTTAAGAAAAAATTAAGTATGAATTAGTTATAACTTTGGAGCAACTTGAAATGTGCTTAGATATATCAGGCAAAATGTATGACTGTTGATTAGAAGCAGCATCAAGATCACAATTACATAAAGTAGTAATAAATTGGATTCTTGGAGATGACAGCCTTATGTCATTTGGCAAAAAGGGCGAATGGGAAAAAAACAAGGAAAGTAGGTTAAGCAGTTAAAAAGAACACTAAAATCAAGATATCAAAAGATGACAAATATGAATCACCAGTTTCGGCTTCGGCAGCAGCATAAGATATCACAAGTCAGAGAAAATAATAACAAAATAGATGTTTACCGAGCAACACATGGCGAGAAGTGAAGTTTCCCCGACTCCCCTTGTTCCCCCTCCCCTGCATAGCTGGTTTCCACTTTGGCTCAGCAGACTCCTTGTTCAAATTCTGCAAAAGGGCAAATTAAGTTATTACAATACAGAACAGCACGTGAAAGGCCAAAAATGCATGTCAGCCAACACTTCACATTTATTGGGTCCTTAAGAGAGAACATGTGAAGCAATTAAAGCAAAATGCTGACACCAAAGTTGTTTAAAGCATGGAATTCTACGGGGAAAGAAACTCATTTGACATCCATGGGTCCATGAGCTAAAAAAAGAACCAATTCAACCAAGGTGCTCATGCCTATTTGCACATTCCCTCTTTTACTGCATTAATCAGGTTGATTAAACCAAATAGACATTCTATGCATCATAGAAGTACATGATTTTCTTCAGCGAATCAACCAGATAAGTCGTAATTTAGATGACAGTGGTTAAATAGAGAAGGCATTAACACATGCTGAACAGCATTATCTTAGCAAGAGGTCTGATTGAGATGGTTCATTACATTCTTCCTAGTGTTGGGAAATAAATTGCTCCACCACCCTACGGTCAATGTTGACTTCATGAATCTGCATCAGCTAGTATAGTTACTTGTCAATATGTGTGTGCACTACATCAAGCTCTTTGGGCACCTAGAATCATCTGAGACCTTATTTTGCAAATCCCCCACCCAGAAAACATTAATGCCCTATGGGTCTTTGTAGAGAGCATTGTAAGCATGCAAATCAGTAGCTAACCATACCTCTCTTCTTCTGTCGCGTTTGCTTTTTACTTCATGGAATGTATCTGTAAATAACCCCTCAATTAGATGAGTAAGGAGAAAATAAACTTTATATTGCAATAGCTAGGAAGCATAACAATGAGAAGATCCTGGCTGGGGCAATACACATAGGCTGTAGTTTTAGAAAGAACTAATTCAGAGGATATCAAAATAGAAAATAAGAGAACACATAAACAAGACCAGTCTATGCATCTTTTACATCCACGCGTGTAAATTGCCCATTAGTAATGTTACCAGGAAATCCCTAGGTTACTGGTGCACATATATAAACTTATCTAAAAATCAGCAAGACAAGGAGATGCAGAAAGCAAAACTTTATGCTCCTATACTTTGAAGGTTCAGATTTTAAAGAAGGCATCCGAACCAACAATCATAAATGTAACGAAGAAAACAAGAAAGTAGAACCAACAGTCATATTAATTGCTTTGTTACTACTAAATACAAAATACATTGACAACTCCGCCGTGCATCAAATAGAGGATGAGAAGTTTGACTAAACCGTCTCGATAACAAACTTCATCAAAAAAACCTTCTCGATAACAAAAGATAACTACAAAATGTTATCTTGAACAGGTTCTCTGTCAGTAGAGTGATTGCCAAAACCTAGGTTTTCGGAGAATAATAAGAAGAGACGGTTGTAGCTTTTAGAGACTATCCTCTGCAGCTGTAGCTCCGTGGAAGCCAGCTGCTTAAAGACAAGCCCCCTAACCATTCCGCTATTCCTGCCCTAAAGCAAGGGAATCCGCTCTGACCCACCACCCTCGTATCTGACCTATCCGAGTTAGCCCTCCCAAGCGGACAAAGAGGTGAATCATCTGATCTTGAAATAGGTCATCCCGGCTATCCCGATCTTTTATCTATTCATTTCGTCGGTATCTGAATCATACGATTCTGAGGATTCTGCTTTTCACATTCATTCTACAGGACCAAAACGATTCCTCGCTAGTTGGAATAAAGACCTCAACAGCAGCCTTCATTGAACCCCTTCTTCCTATCCTTCTATGAAACGAGTCCCTCTTTCATTCACTAAAGAAGACGCAGCTGATAGATGGATGAATATACATTGAAATATACATCACCAATCAAACTAGTTGGGACCGGCTTTTTTTCTTTTGGTTAAGTTGTTGGTACCAGCTATATGAATCCTTTCTGGCCATTCTGTTGCGGTTTCAATTCATTCCAATACTAAAAAAAATTGATTTTTTAAGGCAAATTCAGGGTTCTCTAAAACTAGAAGTTCTGTCAATCTTCTGGGAGGGTGGAGCCATCTGACAAAACAAAGGGGATTCTCTTAAAACAAATTAAAGACATTGTGTTTGACCAAGATAATTTTAACAGCCCTGATAAAGTCCACTATTTAGAAGTGAACAAATGAGTATGAGAGTAATGAAACAATAAAGAAGGATGAAAGAAGAAATACATCAAGAAACAAAAAAATCAGTGTATAGAGTAATGAAGAGATCAGAAATGAAAGGAAAAGAGACCCTGAAAAAGGAGTTTTTGAGCAGTCTCATTGGGATCCATAGAACATTCCTTCAGCATTGCATATATCTCATCGTCACTGTGATTCCCAGTGATCTCCTTTATGTTCTGGATCGTTTTCCTCACACTGCTTGGGATTGAAACCCTAGCTCCTCCATTCTTGTTGTTACTCATCTTCTTCTTCACCAACCCCACCAATTCCTATGTGAATATATATACCTCTATATATCTATGTTTATTGTGTCTATATGTTTAGAGAGAGAAAGGGAGGAGAGAAAGAGGGAAAAGAGAGTAATTGTATTTGGTGAAGAGGGGAATAGAAAGAGAAGACTTAGGAGAAGGGTTTTGAATATTTTCATTCAATTTTTTTTATTTCTTTTTTCTTTTTCTTTTTTTTTTTTGTATGTACAAACAGGGGGAGAACTTTTCTTTTTCCAGAGAGAGGGAGATGGGAAACAGGGGAGCTTTCTTTTCTTTTCTTTTCTTTTCTTTTTTTTTTTTTGTGAGTTTTAGTACCCGTTTGATTATGAGAATTTTTTATTTAAAAAAAAAAATTATTTGTAAATTAGTATTTAGCTATAAAAAATTTAAATATAATTTAAAATTGTGTTAGTACCCATTTGATTATGAGATTTTTTATTTTAAAAATAAATTATTTTATTTATAAATTAGCATTTGGCTATAAAAATTTCAAATATAATGTAAAGTTATTTTTGGAATTTCAAAAAGAAAAAGTTCATGTTTTCACTTTCACTTTTTAAATTTTTGTTTTATATCTACCCTAAATTTTTATGTTAATAGAATAACCTCATTTAAATTATATTTTATGCTGAAATTATATTTATGTTTTTAAAAAATGTACATTCAAATTCTAAATATTTATTGCAAAAAATATGATCAAATACAACTCAAATTCAATTTTGAATATTTCAAATAAAGTAGAAAAAAAATATTTTCATGACCAAACACACACTTAACTTTCTTTTCTTTTTCCTTTCGAGGGGAAGGTGGACCCCCTTAATAATATAGAGAAAGGGAAAAAAATGTGAATGTTCTTGTTGAGATTTGAATCATAATGTAGGATGTAATTGCAATTATTAGATAATTACTATGAGTTCGATTTAAAAGGTCTTTTAGACGTTTCATTACTTGTTTGTTATTTTATTTTTTTTAATACTTAGTTTTCTTTCTTTAATTTTAAATCTTTTAGCTTTACTAGTATTTTTAGTTCTTACTTTCGTTATTTGACTAATTTCGCATAACTCCAATAACAGTGTCACACGTAATTGACCTCTTGTAGGCAAATTATACTTCTCCGATAATGGATGGTAGAATTTTTATATTAAATATTAATTACGAAAAAATAAAATAAATGAAATAAGAAAAATAAAACGAAAAATCAACGTCATAAGCATTATTTGTCAAGTGTGAAAAGTCTCATTTGGAATGAAGAAGAATAAGTAATCAATAAGGCCAGGATCTATAAGGCGGGCGATAGTCCGCGCGGCCATCCAGATCAAGTTCTAAAGAATATCCTTAAGCTTAGAGAAAGGCGGTAGTCCGCACAATCAACAAGGATAGAATCGAAATAAGAAAGATTTTTAATTAATTTTTGACTGAATGGTAATATTTTACCCAAGCAAGGGGCCTGTCGAATTCACGATACATACTTATTATTAACTCCGATCCAGCAGTTCTAACAGTGATTTAAGCTGCCTCTTTTTCTTCTTTTAACGAGGACTTACAATATCACCGCTTGCTAGATTAAATTAATAAAGTAGTACCGGAATTGACTGTGCCACCATCTCAGAACCAAGCCAAGAAACTAAAATAAAAATCTCTTGTATTTCAATTGAGTCTGGGTTCTTTCATGGAGAACATACTACAGAAGTTAGATATCCAGCATAGATATGAGATTTCTAGCCGGACATAGTCGCGGCTATGGATATGTGAAAAATAATACAAGTAAAGAAAAGAAAACAAAATACCTTTAAAGATCTAGGCTTTCCAAACTTGAACTTCTTTTATTGATATCACACTATTTTACAGGGAGAGAGAAAATGAAAGCACACTCTAAAAACTCCTGCCTCTAATGAAAATAAAATGGCCATATATATAGGCCCAAACTAAAACATATAGAATCTATGTACAGTACAAGTGGGTCCCTTATCTGGGTCCTAAGTACAGTATATAAACTGTTTCTGTGGGACAGAAAGGTGTCACTTCATTTCGCTTGTCCTTTTCCCTTTGATTTGCGGAGGAATTCTTCCACCTGTTCGATAGCTTCTTCAGATAACATTTTATCTGATTGGACTGACTGGCTGTCCGCAAGGATATCATCATTACTGGTGACACTCTTCATAGAGGTGTCAGATTTATCAAACTGAGTGAGAGTGTTTAATAAGTTCCTCTTCACTTCTTCTAAATACTGATTAATCATCTCAGTTTTATCACCTCCTTGTACTGAGATTCTTCTTGCGATCTGTTTAACTGATCCTCCATCCATTATAGTCTTTTGTGGAAGGGATGTATATTCTTTAATTTTTTCTTGGATAGAATCCAAGAGTTCTTGTCCATGAAGCGTTTCAGTTTTGGGATTTGTTTTCATCAATTTGTCCCAAAAGTTGTTGTAATATATCCTGTATAGACAAGGAATTTTCTCTTCGGTATAACCGAATTCTGGAGCCCATTTGTGGATCCATGGGATTGAAAATTCAATAAAGAAATAGATTTGATCTATTTTTTCAATATAGCAGATATGATCTGCATGATAAAGTTTTGTTAAAAACGGTGAACATTTTGTCCATTCTTGATATAATCGAAGAAATGGATCTGGTAAAATCTTTACAGTTGGACCGTGGTATGACCACCAATTCAAGAACCAATTTGGAATGGTTTCATCAAATAACTTAGAACATACTTTCACAAACCAGGTGTGTTTGTGACGGTCATTGTTGTAATATAATACTCGATGAAATGCCTGGATATAATCCCAGTAAGAAAAACTCACACGAGTCTCATTTAGGCTGATCTGCCTTTCTTTCATGGTGGAAATACCCCATTCTTCAACAGATATAATCTGTTTAATTATGATCTTTGAGAAGTTATAACAGTTTTCTCCGAAAAAATGCTGAATTTCAACACTGCCTGTTTCTATCAGAATATTTTCATAATAGGATCGGGTTTTGTATGACTCACCCGGGTAATATAAATTATTTAGTAAATACCTTTGGAGAATCTTCCAAGGTTCATTTTTTCTCTGAATTTCAGAATTTCAATAAGAAATATCATTTATTTTCTTTCAACCTTTTCGAAGAACTGAATATCATTCTTGTCTTCTTTAGTGACTGCAGTAGCAAAAGTATCACTTTGCTTTTGAGACATATAAGCCTGCAATTGTTCATATAATGAACTGTTTTTTGGAATATCATCCAATTGTACCGTATTAGAGGATGAGGCTTCTCCAATTTTTGAGTTTATTAAACTCTTGTTCCCTAATCTGAGAACTGGAAAGTTTGAATTAGATCCATATGATGGTCTTTGAGTTCGTGAGGCTGAGGCCGAGGATCCATATGATGATCCTTGCGTGTATGTTTTTGAGGGGCTGATCTTCCCCTTCCTCTTGATCTGCCGCGACCCCTTATGATGGACCAGGGTGGGTCCTTTTCTTCCATACCTAATAATAATCAAAATATAAGTCATAAGTATCATAAATATCAAAATGAACATCTTCTTCATTATAGGAATGAATGGATAATTCCTCTTGAATAATTTTTTCAAGAATAATTTCTTGAACATCGTGCCCGATATCAACCACCTTCAGAATGGTGATCAAAGTTTTTTCTTCAAAGAAAGCTAAGAAGTAATTCATAGTTAATTACTGAGATATTCCCTAGATAGGAAGTCAGGAAGAGAATTGTCAATTCCCTTTTTATAATGAATTTCAAAGTCGAAAGGAGCTAATTGCGCCTGCCACCTTGCAAATATAAGTTTAGAGGCATCATGTTTAAAGTCTTTGTCAAACATATATTTAACTGACTGGGCATCTGTTTTAATCAGGAATTTTTGATTATATAAATCATCCTGGAATTTTAAAACACATTTGACAATGCATAGCATTTCATGGGCCACAGTAGCATATTTTCTCTGGGCTTCAGTCCATTTTCCTGAATGAAATCGTATAAGATATTCACACTTGTCATGAGGATTAATCTGTTTAAGGATTCCGCCATATCCAATATTGGATGCGTCAGTCTCTATAATTTTCTGCCAAACAGGGTTAGCAAGAGTTAAACAAGGCAAAGATTTAACACGTTGTTTAACATTTTTAACAAGATTAGTAAGACTATCAGTCCAAGGGGATTTATGATTCTTTTTTAGTCTTTCATAAAGAGGTGATAAATCTCTAGAAAGATCTTTATAAAAGGGGGAAATATAATTTAAGCTTCCCAGAAATCTTTGGAGCATAGTCCTATCGGTTATAATATCAGGAAATTTTGAAGCAAAATCAATCGATCTTTGGATGGGGGTAATCTTACCCTGACAAATATTATGTCCTAAAAATCGAACCTCTGTTTGAAACAGGCTCATTTTTGGTTTAGAAATAACCAAACCATTTTGTATAACAATTTTTTTGAAAATATCAAGATGCTTGATATGCATTTCAAAAGTTTTTGAGTAAACTAAAATGTCATCAATATAGACTATGATGAAATCCAAATAAGGATTAAAAATATCATTCATAATTTTTTGAAATTCTGAAGGAGCATTCTTTAGTCCAAAAGGCATAACATTCCATTCGTATTGACCAAAGGGAACGTTAAAAGCAGTTCTGTAAGTATGCTCTTTGAAAATTTGTATCTGCCAATATCCTGATTTTAAATCAAATTTCGAAAATATATTGACATCATATAATCTGGATAAAAGATCTCTTTTGTTTGGAATAGGATACCTAATCCATTTTAAAAATTTGTTTAAAGGTTTATAATTAATAACCAATCTAGGAACACCACGTTCCTTTTCAGCTGCATTGTTGACATAAAATGCTGTACAGGACCAAGGAGACTTGGATGGTTTTATCAAACCCTTTTGAAGAAGATTATCAATCTCCCTTTTGCAAAACTCCACTAATTCTGCATTCATTTGACAGGGCGAGATTTAGTGGGAATATTATCTTCAGAGAAGTTTTCTTCATATGGAAGAGTCACAATGTGCTTCTTTCTATTCCAAAAAGCACTCGGGTGATCGGCACAAACATCTACGGCCAACTGCTCAGAGATCAATTTGATCTTTTCTTGTACTTTGGTAGATCTCAAAGTATCAAAGACATTCATACTGTATATCTCCATTTGCAAGGAGTCCATATGCCTTTGCTTCATGTCTATAAGAGTATTAATATCTCGTGTTAAAGGCTCTGTAATAAAGGGGAACGATATTTCCCTACCTTTGAAATTTGCTGTAAAACCCTTTTGATCAATTTTTGAAAAGGGGTAAATAGCATTTAAGAAAGGTGTTCCAAGAATAATAGGAGGACTCATTTTATCCTTTACCAAGAAAAAGAAATGAGGGATGCAAGTATTATCTTTGCAAATATGAGTATTGGACAGCTTATACTCTATTTTTAAAGCGTGACCAGATGCTGATTTAACAACATGAGTAGTTTTTTCAAAAAATCTTGAAGGAATTAATCCTTCCTGAATACAACTAACATCTGCTCCACTATCAATCATCGCAGTGCCAGTAACTTTAAATTCGTTTTTAAGTAAGATGGTGCAATTAACATACCATCTATGTGCAGTTACAATCTGCATCATTCCAAGAAAAGAATTTTGCTTAGAAGTATCAATGATATCATCAATCTTACCTTTTCCTCTATCAGTTGGAGGGCTAGGTATAGAATCATCATTCTCATCATTCTCAAGCTGAGAAATCCTATAATCATGAATCATTTGATTCTGTTTGAGAGATTTAATCTCATTTTTAAGATTTTCAACGTCATATTTTAAATCATCTAAAGAGGTGTCACGTATAATGATATCATTTTTCTTTTCAAGTCGGTTATAAACTTCCTTTATAGAATACGGTTCTAGATCTTTGAGATCAAAATCATTTTTAGATTTTTCAGAAGGTTTTGAAGAACTGGAGCTAGTCGCCATATTTAAGATTTTACTCCGAATATTTTCATCAGGAATTTCTTTCAATAAATCAATCACATTCTCGGATGAAATAGTTTTAATATTAACATCTTCAAATTGTGACTGGAGTTTATAAAACTCGTCAGTTTTGCATCTGCAATGATCACCTACACAATTAGTACAATTAGTAGGCATAAAATTTTCATTATCAGAAAAATCAAGAAGTTTAACTTCACTTTCGGAACCTGATTCGTTGTCGTCGGAGTAAGACTCGTAATCTGATTCAGATCCTGAAGTGTAAAGCAAACCATAAATCTTATCATGAACATTTTGGTCAAGGTTCAAAGATTTAAGCTTTTCAAGCTTACAATTAGGAGCAATATGTCCATATTGTCCACAATTATAACATTTAATGTTCTTGAGATCTCTTTTGGAGAATTTTTTTGCAAACCTGGTAGACTTGCGGTGAGCTTTCCTTGCTTCACATTTTTCTTTACTTCGTCGGGAATGACGACGTCGCCTATGAGGCTTCTCAGAAGTGTCATGTTCTTTATGACCTCTGTGCGTCCTATGTCCTTTGCTATTAGATGGACCGGGCATAGCGAACTGTTCACAAAAGTCTTCTAATTGTGATTTCGCCTTTTTTCTATCATCTTTAATTTGTTGAGATAATTTTACCTCGTTGCAAAGACTTAATCCTTCTTGGGTGCAAGTACCCACAAGTTTCCCGTAAGTATAGAGATGATAAGGGATCTTAGTGTGGTTACCTCTGAGAGCTCGTTTAACTCGCTCTGCAAATAAAGGAGGAAATCCATCTATAAACTTTGATTTCCAATGAGTAGAGTTACTGTCGGGAAGATCCATGATTCTACTTAGGAAGGTGTCTTTATACCATCTGAATTCTGCCAAATGTCTGCATCGTAGACCATTTAAGAGTGTCCTAAGAGTTTCATTCTGGGAGGTAAATCTTCCATTGAAATGTTCTAGAATAGTAAGAATGAGTGTATAAACAGCATCTTCTCGGGTAGTTTCTATTACCCTTTCGACTGGTTTTCCTTCATCATTAATGCCAGTCTCTACCACTTTATCACTCTTTGTGGCATTAGTTATAGCATTTTTAACTTCTTCGGACAAAAAATTATCCCACCAACCTCTTAATTGGCCAGTGAATCCTGTGATTATCATTTTACAAATAGCATGATCAGACTTTCTATTCGTATGTCTACAAACAGAAGAATACATCATCATCCGATGAACCACAATAGATACTTGTCTATCAGTCAAGCCATCGAGGTTCCACTCATAAACCATATCACCACTGTATGACGTATTGGTGAATCCCCACTCTCTTTCTTCAATAAGAACATCTTGAGGAGTCGGGCGATGATAATAAAAGGTTTTCATATCTGGCTTAGAACCGTAACGAGAAATAGGATGGTTTCTTTTAAAACGATGAAGTTTATTGACTTCTGTTACAGAAAACTCATCATTTTGATCTATAAACTGATTTTCTAAATCATTCGAATTCATAGGTTTAGCACTTAAGCCAGAAAGCTTTTTATCAAGAAGTTGTTCTAAATCTTGTAAAGAAAGATTATTTTTAGATTTAATCTTAAAATCAGAAGTGTCTATAGGTCGTTGAATATGAGTAGGCATAGTTAAAACAGTAGGAAGTTTCCCAGAAGTAGAAGCTTCGTTAACTGCCTTAAGCCTCTCTGTATTCAAATGTTTTATCAAAACAATTAACTCATCAAGTTTTTTGTCAAGAGAACTAACATGTTCACCTAAAACTTTGACATAAAGACTTAAATAATTATTTTGAGCAATCAGGTTATTTATCTCATTTATGCTAATCTTAGCGACATCGTCTTCTATGAACTTTTGAAAAGCAGAGAACATCAAACCTGTATTATTAGGTAAAATAAAAGGGTTTTAAGGAGGATAGATTGACTTAATTATCGAACCATTTCCTTCCTGAAAAGTTCGCTCAAGAACCTTTACATATAACGGTAAATAGGTGGTTATAAACCAAGGAACAAAATAAATAATTTGATTATGCAAAGCACAAGTTTCATAAAATTCTTGTGAAATATTATTTAAATCATTTTGGCTATAAGCTTCAAAAAACCAAGTTCTAAACTTGTTCCATTTATCATTTTGAAATTCACTTTGAATATGTTGTCTTGCCAGGGATCCTGGACTAAAATCAATTTGTTGTAAAAACATAAATCAAAGTTTATTTCTATCGGCCCCTTCATTTGGGTCAAAATCCATTTCAGAAGCAGTAGGATCAATATCAGACAGTCTATCAGTTGCCTGCACAATATTAGTCTTTGGGTCAATTCTAACCCTTTCAACAATTTTTTCACTCATAGTATCACTAATAGTATGCAAAGAAAGAGCCCTGTTACGAGCTGGACCATATATAGGAACTTCAGGGGTAATAGGGGAAATATGCTGAATCTCAGGTAGAGATCTATAACCAGAAAAAGAATGTCTGTTATAAACAGGAGATTTATACATAGGAGCTTTATCAGCAAACTGAATACATATCCTACCATCAGGATTCTGAGTAATATGAGAATACTCATTATTCGTTATTTCATTAGTAATCTGACTTGAGGATATAACCGAATCCAAAGTCCAAGTAGCTGGGAAATTTATTTCTTCCCACTTGATAGGTCTCCTCGTGGTGACCTTAGACTTTGTAAAGTTGATTTCCATTAGAATAGTCTGATTAGATGTATCATATAATTTACATCTCGAATTTAGAGTAGATAATAATTTAAAGTAAACTCTATAAGATAAACAAATAAGTTCAGATCCAGGAGCATAGTTATAACCATGCGTCTTAACATTCAAAGTTAAAGCATCAAGAATATTAACATCAGATAAAGATAATTGAAGATTAGGTTGTGTATTGAAATAAACCGGACCGTAGGCCACAGTAGATTCAATAGAACCCATCAGCGATTGTCTGAAATTAAGATTTCTAGCGTCTCTTAACGCAGCTAGAAAAGTTTCAGGTAACCCTTTAAGGGTCAAAGGTTTAAAGGCAATTTGAACCATACCAATATGCATAAAATTGAATTTAGATCTATAAGATTCAATATCATGTTTATTTAATAAACAGATAATTTGTTCATCAGAATTTAAAGCAAGAGATTGCTCCGTAGTTTTTATCAATTGTTTTGTCGAAAATTTATCAAACCAACCATAATCATATATGGTTCTTTTATCAATTTTTGGAATAGTCCATTTATTTAATTTATCAAGATCAAGAGGTATATCAACCTCTTCTAGTCTAGTACTTTTAGTACTAATTTCACCAAGATCCATAGCAAACTGAAATCATATCTACGCTGAATACTTCAGATCTACAATATATTCTCCATGAACGTTCCTAGGCTCTGATAATGGACCTCTTGTAGGCAAATTATACTTCTCCGATAATGGATGGTAGAATTTTTATATTAAATATTAATTACGAAAAAATAAAATAAATGAAATAAGAAAAATAAAACGAAAAATCAACGTCATAAGCATTATTTGTCAAGTGTGAAAAGTCTCATTTGGAATGAAGAAGAATAAGTAATCAATTGTCATTTGTCAGGTAATCTATATAATTAAATTACATAATAGCTCGAATCTGATAAGAATTTTTACAATCGATATATATTCTTAACATTTGATGTTTATTAAACTATCAAATAAGTAACAACTCGTTTAGGTGCTTGTTATATATCGTCTCATAATGTATTATATTATATTGTATATATTATTTTGGTAAATATAATTTTTGGATAAATTGTATTATTTTTATCGGTATATAATTACCATACATCAACAATTTAAAAAATAAACTTACACAATTTTAAAAAAAAAATGGTACGGGATAAAATTATTATAAAAAATAAAATAAGATTATTAAATAATAAGTAAAGGCAAAATGAGAAGGAAAAAAAAGATAACGACGCGATCATAACAAGAGCCTGATTGGATTGGTTTATTTTAGGTGTTTTTAAGTCAAAATAGTGTCTAAGCATTTTTGTAGCATTTGTATAAGATTAAAAAGTACTTTTAAGCACTTGCTTATAAGTCAAAATAAATCAAAAATTATAAGTTAGAAATCTCAACTTATGACTTTTGGGTTAGAAGACATAAGCTATAAGCTCATCCAAATGGGGCTTCAAATCGATTATTACATAAAATAAGATTTCTCGTCGTTATACAACAATTGATTTAGCAATATGATATAACAAAATTCAAGGAACAATCAAAACAAACATTGAATCTAAAGTAACAATACGATAGTAATACAATAGGGTAAAATTTACAAATGGTAACTGAACTATCATTTTTTTTCACAAAAATAATTTAACTATTTTTTCTTACACAAAAATAACTAAACTTTGGGTAAATTACACAAAAATCATATTACCGAAATACAGTAACTTTTTTGATGAACTCCACTCTTTTTCACTCTTTCTTTATTTTAAATCTAATAAATAAAATTTAAAAGACACCCAACCCGACCAGGCCAGAACTAAAACCCATTTGAAAAATATATTAAGGCCCTGTTTGGCCATGAAAACAAAAAAAAAATCACTTTTTTTGAATTTTCAATGTTGGAGTTGGAGTTGTGTTTGGTCATAGTTTTTGTAATAGTTATCTAGAATTTAAATGTATTTTCTAAAAAAATATAAAATGTGATTTAAAAATAAAATATAATTTAAATGGAGTTATTTTATGAAAATAAAAATTTAGAATTTTTTTCAAAAAAAAAAATTAAAAAAAGTGAAAAACGTAAAAGTGAAAATAGTGAAAACGGGTATTGGGCTATTTTCACTTTTCCAAATACAACTTCAAGTTATATTTGAAAATTTTATGGCCAAACAACAACTTTTGAATGAAATAATTTTTTTGAAAAAAAAGTAAAAATTTCTTATGGCCAAACGCTCACTAAAAAGAACAAGAACCATTATTCCCCAAAAAATATTTTTCTACGTCTTAATATATTAAAAAAAAAGAAAAGATATTTCTACGTCTTAATATATTAAAAGAAAAGATATTTCTACGTCTTAATATATTAAAAGAAAAAAATATTTTTTTACATCTTAATATATTAAAAGAAAGAAATATTTTTCTACGTCTTAATATATTAAAAGAAAAGAAAATATTTTTCTATGTCTTAATATATTAAAAGAAAATAAAATATTTTTCTATTTCTTAATATATTAAAAGAAAAAGGAAATATTTTTCTACATCTTAATGTATTAAAAGAAAAAAAAATATTTTTCTACATCTTAATACATTAAATTAAAAGAAAATATTTTTCTACATCTTAACTTATTAAAAAAGAAAATATTTTTACTTCTTAATATATTAAAAGAAAAAATATATTTTTCTACGTCTTAATGTATTAAAAGAAAAAAAATATTTTTCTACGTCTTAATATATTAAAAGAAAAGAAAATATTTTTCTACGTCTTAATGTATTTAAAGAAAAAAAAATCTTTGGGAATAATGGTTTTTGTTCTTTTTAATATATTTTTCCAAATGGATTTTGGGTCGGGACGGGTCGGATTGAGTGTTTTTAAATTTTATTTATTAGATTTAAAATTAAAAAAAAGGTGAAAAAGATTGGGATTCATGAAAAAGTTACCGTATTTCGGTCATGTGATTTTTGTGTTAGTTTATCTAAAGTTTAGTTATTTTTGTGTAAGAAAGGATGGTTAAGTTATTTTTGTAAAAAAAAGTGATAGTTAAGTTACCATTTGTGAAATTTACCCTAATACAATAGGTAACAACCAACATCCAAACAAGTTGTTAAGTGAAAAAGATTCACGTTCAAATTTTATATCTCCTTTTCATCGTGATAAGTATTAGTTGTTGATAAGTATTATTTGTACATATCTTTATAAAGGTAGAGTAGTCTTTATGCACCAAGGTATGTCCTATATATATCTCGTGTAAATGTATATCACATTATCAGAAATGCACTTTGTCATATGGTATCAGATTTTATTTTTCCTACGTTCTTCCTCTTTCAAATCTCATGGCACCATCTTCTCCCGTTCAATCTATTTCTTCAATCTCTACAGTTATGGCTGGTTCTTTCTCCCCATTGCCTTCCTCTCATTCTGCCATCTCTCTCTCCAACAAAAAATTTTGGTTCCTGCTGTTCTTGGTTATTCCAATTATGATGTTTCTTCTTCCTTCTCTGATCCTACTCTCTATCAGTGTCTAGTTGGTGGTCTTCAATATTTAATATTTATACGTCCCAATATTGCTTGCTATCAATCAAGTATTATCTCAGTTTATGCATTCTCCTTTGTTAATTCATTATACTACAGTAAAACGTATTTTACAGTATCTGCATGAAACCTTAAATCATGGTTTGTATATTTCTGGTGGTTCGATTGATCATTTGACATGTTAAAGTGATGTTGATTGGAGTGATTGCCCTACAACGCGTCGTTCTACTTCAGCTTATTGTTTATTTCTTGGCGGTAATCTTGTTTCTTGATCTTCGAAGAAACAAAGTATGGTCTCTCGCTTCAGTGTTGAGGCTGAATACGGATCAGTTGCTCATGCTGCTGCAAAAATCACTTGGGTGCAGGCATTATTGAAGGATCTTCATCTACCTCTTTCATCTCCTTCTACAATATTCTGTGACAATGTTAGTAGTATCTATTTGGCTCATAATCCTGTCCAGCATGCCCGCACGAAGCATATTGAAATTGACATTCATTTGGTTCGAGAAAAAGTTGCTTCTGGTGCCTTACAAGTTCAATATGTTCCCAGCCAAGATCAGCTTGCAGATTTATTAACAAAGTCTCTTCCCTCTCCACGATTGATGGTTTTGCGTGACAAGCTCAATGTTCTTTCAGACCTTGCATCGCTTGGGGGGGGGGGTGATAAGTATTATTTGTACATATCTTTATAAGAGTAGAGTAGTCTTTATACACCAATATATGTCCTATATATATCTCGTGTAAATTTATATCACATTATCAGAAATACACTTTGTTATACGTCGACTTGGCAATTTTTCGTTTTTGTCTATCTTTTTTTATTTAATAAAAAAAAATGTGAAGGTTATTATTGATATTTTGTCAATTATAAATTTGGTGAATAAAAGATTATGATCATCATAATTTGTATAGCAGTAACACAATTTTAGCTCTACTTATCCATTATTGTCAAATTGAATTTCTCTCATTCTTTCGTCTTAGTTGAAACTGTAATTGTAAATTTTTTATTGAGAACAATTAATCAATAGTCTACATGTTCTTGCATGTATAATACCTGGAGCTTTGTAGGGCAAGGACTATGTAGGCGTTCACATGGGTTCCCACTTGGTAAGGTATATAGGTAGATGGGCTGCTTAGATGGCATGATCAACTCTTGTCTCACCTTTTTTTTATCATAACTTTTAAAAATAAGAAAGAAGAAAAAAAACAAAGATGCAGATTTGGAATTTGAGTGCTAATTTGCAAATAGAGTAGCACACAATGTGCATGGATCTATACACTTTTTGCTCATTCATATATATAATTGTGCAACTTTTACATATTTAATGTGAGAACTTTTATAAATTTTAATGAAGATACCGTCAAGAACACTATCTTTCAAGAGGCATGTTCATAACTTAATAAAAATATAGAATTTTCAAATCTAAATGTGTGATGTTAAATATTTTTCTTTCTAAATACATAGCTTACACTCAAAAGATCAAGTTGATATTAATAAAAGTCAATTAGACACTTCACTTGTGAAAAATAGCATTATATATAAATTCAATTTGTTTTAATAAAAATCAGTTAAGTACTTCACTTACGACAAATTGCTTAAAATTACATGTATTGAATCTAATGATAAAAGAAATATTCTAAATAAATTACACTTCAATCTCAAACAAGTTAGAATTAACTATATAAAGTTCTCATATTTTTTTTCATTTAAGCTCATATATATCCTCATCATACGAAATAAAATAAAATAAAAATAAGCAGACAAAAGAGATGAAGTACCACATAAACTTGTAAGCTAAGATTAAATTGTTATAAGCACAAATATTGAAATGTAAAATCATATTTGTGTTGTTATTAAAAAAAAAAAATGAACAATTGAAAAATAAACAAAACAAACTAAGTGGAAGTAATATGATAAGTATTAATGTATTACCTATCAAATGTAAGAAATTGATCTATAACGAATGTAAAGGACAAGGAATGAATACTCAATAATTATCATAAAATTTATAATTAGATTATGTGATAACTTGAATCTAATGAAAATTTAGATAATCAAAATGTAACTTCTGACATTTGCCTTTTATTTTACTAGTACTTAATAAGTAATTGAAAAGTAAGCGCATTAATTTTCTCATAATTTATAAAATTAAATAAATTTATAATGTGTGTTCATTGTAGTTCTTTTTCAAAAAATTGACTATTTTGAAATATGACAATAATATAATTGCGTGTGAAAGTCACAAACAATTACTAATGTTTGTCGAATATGTATAAAACTGACTCATATAGTTGCGTGTAAAAATTACAAACAATTAATATTATTTGTCAAATATGTATGAAACTTACTCTTTTACGAATGTTAAGTTAAATAAAAAGATCAAGCTTCATGAAAAATCATATTCATATTTTATATGCCTTTAGTTTGTACAACCAAACAAATATTATTTAAATGAATACTAGTTACCTAAAAATTAAGAGTGATTAAACTGAACAATGGGATTGGAGGGGGGGAGGGGGAGGTTAATCATAAATAAATACTGCACAAACTGCATCACCAGTTGGAGTATTTATCATGCATACTTGATTTTGTTGGTATTTGTGTTCAAATCAGAATACCAGAAAACAAAATAAATCGGAAAATCAGAAATACAGAAAATATTTAAGACCACAAAATTTATTGTGTGTCCTCAAGGAATTTAACCCTTTCACTGTATTCGAAGTTGTGGATTATTTTCTTTCACGATAAAACGAATATACTGATATTGATATAGCGGTACATTAAACTTCAATACCTTCAGCGAACTCAAAGAGTCAGTCTTCAAATCACACTTAGACTCGAATTTTATTTGTAAGAAAATATGTAGAAGATGCAGAATTTCAATGCAGAAAAATAAAGGGAAAACATTCCTATTTTGTCCAAAAAATTTATCAATCAGTCACATCCGAAGCTGAAGTCGAAGTTGAACCGAGCGAGCGACGATGACAACGGCGTGAGGGGGCATTCTATTCTTAATCCTTTAAGAATTAAAGGAATAGTTTCTTAATATAAGGACCAAAAAAATGACTTTCCTTTCATTTTTTCCTCCATTTAGTTCTCCCATATTTTTCAATTCACATTAAACCCATATTTTCCAATTTACACTTATCTTTAAAGCTCGATCTTTAATGAGTATAAATCCAATAATTTCTCACATGAATGGGGAATGGCTATATCATGAAAAATATGCATGAAAAAATTATGTGATTCAAAAGCAAGGATTAATTACATCTGGATAAGTAGGTTTTCCTTTGAACTTTTCGTAGTGAATATATATCAAATATACTCAGTCAATCGATAAATTTGATATCTTTGAACCGTCGAAGTTTGGTGTATACCTAGACAACATAAGTCATATAGTCAACCCTTTGGTTCTCATTGTTTTGTTTGTTTCAGCCATGAACAGTGTCTGGTTCATAAGTGCATAGAGAACTGGCCTTATAGAATTCTCCTTGAAGCGGCTTATACTTCACACTTACATAAGTGATTCCTAAATTTGTTATCCCATAGATATTCTATTTGATATATCATGTATCAAACTTAGAAATCATTAAAAAGTCTCAATGCCTTATCTTTGTTATTGAACATTATCTCATCACGAAAATGGACCATAAAATTTATTTTGACAATGTTGAATCATCATCAATGACTTTGTTTGATCTCCTTGGACCTACATCTTGGAATCTCCAGTCTTCTAGGTAAAGTTACCATCACGATGATTTGTCCTCGGCTATAGTCTCATTCCCTTCGATGATCTTTCAACCACCTCTCTAGTTAGACCTTTTGTAAGTGGATCGGACACGTTATCTCTTTCCTTTACATAGTCAATTGTGATAATTTCACTAGAGAGTAGTTGTCTAACGACATTATATTTTCGTCGTATGTGACAAGGCTTTCCATTATACATGACGCTCCCAACCCTTTCTAGTATCACTTGGCCATCGCAATGTATGCATATAGGAGTCAACGGTTTAGGCCAAAATAGAATGTCTTCCAAGAAATTCTGGAGCCATTTAGCTTCTTCACCTGTCTTGTCTAAAGCTATAAACTCATACTCCATTGTAGAGCGGGTGATACATATTTGTTTGGATAATTTCCTAGACACTACTCCTCCACTAATGGTGAAAACATATCTACTTGTGAATTTAGTTTCAGTTGACCTGGTGATCCAATTTGCATCACAATATCCTTCAACAATTGCTGGATACTTGTTGTAATGCAAAACAAAGTTTTGAGTATGTATTAAATACTCCAAAACTCGTCTCATAGCCATTCAGTGATTCTTATTGGGATTACTTGTGTATCGACTCAATTTACTTAGGGGTCGTTTGGTGTGAAGGATAAAATAAATAGTCCTGGGATAATTTTTTGATGTCTTGTTTGGTTACCAAGTTTGGGATAACTTATCCCACCATTTATACCATAGTGATGGGATAAGTTATCCCATATACATGGTGGATTAACTTATCCCGGGATAGCTAATCCCGAGATAATTAATCCCAGAATAACTTATTTTCAACCAAACGACCCCTTATAGTGCAAGCTATGTCTGGTTGTATACAATTCATGATGTAAATCAAATTTTTAAGAATACAAAAAGGCCCCCCCGCATATTTGGTAAGCCTGGGAAGAGTATATTCTTGGAAAGAATAAGGGTTCCAATCCTTTTTTTTTTTTGAGGCTCTGCCACCTAATTCTTCCCATAAACCTAGAACCTTACATGCTTATTTATACAATAACAACATAGCCAGTGTATTTCCACAAAGTGGGGTCTGGAGATGGTAGAATGTATACAAACCATACCTTTACCTCAGTGCTTATTTATAATAATATAAATAAAATGTTATGATTAGGATTTAAAATTTTGAATTTTTGAACATATCAATGAAGTAGTTTAACTTCTATGTAGTAAACTATAAAAATTAGAGGAAATTTCATACACAACTACATTTAGAGCCTAATTATGAGATATAACTATGGTTTGCTTATTTATCATTGATAGTTATTGTTTTGGTTTAGTAGTAGTATTTGTTAGCTCAGTAGGACGATATCTATGAATACAAGTCGCAATTGTTACTAACTTTTATCACATGTATTTATTCACTTTAATGGCTATATCAATGCATATGTTCTTAATGGATACAAGTCACTATAGGTTATATGCGTTCACTTAATTTCATTGTATCAATGCATACAACACGATAGATTGTATATGTTTGCTCAACAGACTGTATTCTCTCTCTCATACAAAGAAATACAGTGGTGATGCATACAAAGAAGAAAACAACCCAGATCTATACATACATATAATATACAGTCATCTGCCATTGAAGATACATACAACATACAATCAAATAAAACGGCGACCATTGAAGATACACTGAATGCAGTGAAGATACAGATTTATAAATGCATCTATACACTTGTATATCACGTATTGCAGTGTAACAAATTTATATTTTATGAGATACAATTATATCCATCACCAGAAACCACCCCAATCATTACCAAATTATGTCAGCATTTCAATTTATGAGACACTGTATCACATGACCCCAATCTTATATACTGTATTTCAATTTTAGAAGTATGATTCAACCAATCAGTGATACAGGGCGAGAACAAATACAAATCTGAAACACCACCCATCGATGAAAAAATAACCTGAATCTCATACACTGTATTTCAGTTTATGAAGTACGATTCAACCAAGCAATATTACAGAGTTAGAGAAGGAAAAGTATGAGCACAAATATAGATCCAAATCGCCACCCGTCAATAAAGAAACAAACCCAAAAGTAGTCGCAGCAAGCCAAAACCCAAAGCCAGCAGTTGTGAGCTTCGAAGGTTTTGGTTCTGCAGGTGGCAATGGAGGAGGTTGTGGAGATAGTTTATGGTTGAGGATTTTCTCTCCGGACGCAATTGCCAATGAAGAAGAATCACAGGAATGGGTTACAGGCCTTATATGCTATTTTGCCATAAAATCCAAAATATAGCTAGGAAATGTAATTTTTGGAAGTGTTTTTGCAAATTGTAAATACGGTAAGCATGTTCTAAGCCACGTAATTTTTCCTGAAAAAAATACTTACAAGGTAAAAGAACCCTTTTGTTCAATTGTCTAATTGCATATGTTGGCTGGAGTTTGCAGTATATAGTTGACATGTCTTCAGTAGGCATTTCATATAGCCTCCCAATCTTATTTGGACTAAGGCATAATAGTTGAAGTTTTTGTGTAGATTACTTACAAGGTAATTACATATAAATATTTATGATAAAAACATTAATCGATAACCTAATAAATTTGGAAACCAACCTCCTGTCACATGTAAAAGTACATTGATGGAATAAGTAGATTTTTACACTGTTAGTATACGTAATTCAAATCCAAAGGGATGAAACATTCCAATTCCAACTTCAATTTAAAATAAAAAAAAAAAATTCCAATTCCAACTATGGTTATTAACACATTATTGTGTTCCAAAGATGATAAGAAAACTAAGACAACTGCTAGGCTACTTTGGCAAAGCAAAATTTGCAGGAAAGAAAGACAATGATGATAACTCTTATGTATTTAACATGCATTTAAAAATAAAATAAATTAATATAAAAGGAATTTTACACTGCATAGCCGTCCACCAAAATAATAGTCGAAAAAATGAATATTTTTTTGTATATGCACTTATAATATACGTATTTTATACATAACTAGTATATTTTATGTATATATGGCTAGCAGTTGTAATTATTTTTGGCAAACGGCCAAATGTGTAACTTTCCCAATATTAATCCACATATGAGCTACAATTATACTGATCAAAGCTGTAGCCTGCAGAGAATAGATACACTAAGAGAAAGGGAAAACAGTCCAACTATGTCATCATCCACCAAAAATTTCCAGCAGGTTAGTCCAAAAATCTAAATAGCTGGACATAAAATGCTATCTTTTACTGCCAAAAGACAAGCACCTATGCTAAAACTACAGATGAACAATAAAGCTTAAGCCATGATCATTTAATTTATGTCACAACTATTTGTATTATGGATGTTCTTGGAAGTGTTCTCTTCATTTGCCCCTAATTTTGACTTGCAGAACCCATTGGACCTTACCTTCTGGCAAAGGAATGGACCTCGGCATCCGCAGTGGTACTTCAAACTCGCCCATTACGTGCAAAGGTATATCCAGAACCAAATGTTCAGGTTCAATATGAACAGAGATCTGTCTCGCCACCTAATAAAGAAGAGAGAATTTTGGCAGCACGAAACTAGAATTACATTTTGAGCATTACCTTAATATAACTGAGTAGCAGAAAATTAGAAATTTCATTCCAGAATTAACAGGAAAACTCGAGAAGTACCTTTGAGTCTCAAACATAATGTAGTGACAAAAGAAATTTAAAAAAATTATAATGAGGTTTTGTCAACAGATCAGGTATCTTCAATTGTACATTTCTGTACTTTTATCAATCGTATGATGGAATTAAAAGACAGTGGATATACGACTCTTCCTCCTAATTAGCTATGTTGCTCGGACTCTTCAAAAATGTCAACGGGTGCGTGTCGGATTCACTAAAAGTAGTGTATTTTTGAAGAATCCGACACGGGTGCGGCGTCAAAAGTGAAGAGCCCACGCAATTTAGCTAATTAGAGCTTTGCATAGAGAGGGGAACCCATTATGAGGAGACATGACAAATTCTCTTCTCCTTTTTTTTCTTTGGTGAGGAAGGAGGAGACATGCCAAATTGTCAATCATATATCGCAATCTCCTATCGGAGGCCATTTCAAGGTCAATCTTGTTGATAGTATATAACAGTAATATTGGTCAAGTTGTAGTCGTTAAGTTACTAAACGAAGTCAGGTGTCTCAAGGTCATAAGAGGAGGTAGATTTCATCCAGTAGATAGTGATTTATGGTGGAAAACTTGTCTTATTCTCCCAAAAGGAAATCATGCCGATGTCAAACCATAACCCTAGTACAGATGTGATATTCTCCATAAGTTTCAAAACTCCTCAAATCAGCTCTTTTGGCATTACATGTTGCGGTCTTGCAGAAAAAAAGTCTCAAACTTTGCAGGACACAAATTATGCCCCTTACCAACCACCAATAGAAGGATATGGGCCAATGAATTGGAAGTGCAAATCAAATAAAGATTTGACTTGCAAATAGAACTAAATTAACATCCAAATACTTATGGAGGTTTGATATTGTAGATAGGTCACACAATAATTTCCATCCAACATAAAGTTTGCAAAGACTAAAGTTGGTATTCCCCCTATATACACACAGAGAGAGACATATATGTGTGTGTACTATCTCCATTTCAATTCTTTTTTTTTTTGTGTGTACTACCCTCATATCATTAGAAAAACTCCACTCTTTACGTAATATCATTACAAAGGGGGCTTGTATAGGTGCTAATAGAGTCTTCTAGAGTTGCACCAATTAAGTACTTTCACACACTTGAATCTAACCACCACATTGATACTATAAAAGTCACCTAGATTATACAAATGATCACGCAACTAGGACAACTAAAAGACATGAATTTAGACACTCGAACATTTAAGTTCACTATTTTCAACATTCCCCCTTAAAGTTAAATGTCTTTTCATGTTCTTCAATCTTTCTTGACAATTACAGCTTCGTTTTCAGCATCCTCTTTGTGTATGCATTCCAAATTTGTCTTCAAACATAATCCTTACAATAATCTAAGCTGGTGATATGAGTATTAACGTTCTTCATTCATAAATTGCATGAACTTTTCCAGAAATTCCTTTAAAATTGGATTAAACTGAACAGCTACATGCATGCTACATGCAATCCATTCTCCAATTTTTTCTAACTTTAGACTATTGCAAATATAATCTCACAGAAGACTTCTCTTGTTTTCTCTTCCTATTATGTGAAATCCTTCAAGACTTACACCTCCTCGGCAGGTTGTTCTTCTCTTCACAAACCCGGAGGATTCAGTCTTCTTTTGAAAATAGTTGGCCTCTCAACAGATCCTCAAACCCGGAGAAACACCTTCAATGGAAATATCTTCAGGATCGAACCAACGTTTTGATACCACTTGTTGGAATGTTAGGCGGACCCTTGATAATATCATAGGGCACAAAGAGAATGGAATAGGGAGATATCCATTAAGCTCACTTCATATCATTATAAAAACTCCACTCTTGCATAATATCATTACAAAGAGGGCTTATATATGTATAGAATCTTCTAGACTCACACCTATTAAGTGCTTTCCTGCACACTTGAATCTAGCCACATTGATACCACAAAATTCACCTAGATAATACAAATGACTATGCACTTAGTAGTTAGGATAGCTAAAAGACATGTGAATCTAGACACTTAAACATTTAAGTTCACTATTTTCAACAATTTAAGCTACGGGATTACACCTTTTTAAGGGGGATTATCAGGAAACTTTGAGGTAACAATTTCAAAACCATATTTGAGTTATTTATACAATTAACCATGAATTCTGAGATCAAAACTAAAGATTTCAAGTGTTCTAGGATGGGTTTTAAACCTAAGTTCCTCGATGACAATTTCATTGATTTGACTAAGCTATTGTATCAAGACTAGATTTTGATACATATTTGGATTCCTTAGCTAATGGGTAACCGCCCATGTAATTTATTTCGAACTTCAACCCGTTAACCCGAGGGGTAAATTTGAGTTGACCAAGAGTGACTTTGACCTCAGGGCATTCCAAAATTAAGAGACCAGTTCTGCAAGACTAATTGGACTCGTTGTTCATGTTTTTGAATAGATTGAGGCCACAAGAGTTCATTTGAGCTATTCAAGTGAAGTAAAGTTGTCGTATTCGAGCCAAGTGAGACTTTAACTCTTAGTTTGCTTGCTTTTCATTAAAAACATGATTTGTGTCACTTATGTGTAATTTAAATGTAATGACCCTCCAGGTAATTTTCCAGTTGTCGGGACTGACGGCTCGGTGCCCGGGACGTTTGTTAGGTCGTTATGACCATTTCCCTGTTTTAGAACTTGAACTTAGAAAATCCTTGACTTCGGTCTACTTTCTTGGTAAATGTTAGGTAGGATATTAGATAGATTTAGGCTTGAATCCTGTTTATCGCTTTAAATTGGCCATTTCGGATTATAGTATAGAATTTTCATGCTTATCCTTAGCCTAGGAGCTTGTAGTATCTTTATGGCTAGTATAGAATCCCTACGCTGCTTTTAGGAGGTTTTAGAGGCAGAGTAGAGAATCTTGGTGAATTTCTGCGTTATTTCCTTGTTTTATTCGCTTGGTTCTACTGTTGTGTGTAACTGTGGGCCCGAGGCCATAGCTTGGACTTGGACGGAGCTCCAGGTCAGTTCTCTTGGTTTGGAGGGAATTTTGCCCTGTGGTGTATGGTTTTCTCAGGTTGGTTATTTCATGTTCATATTGCATCGCACATCATGAATATAGAAGGAAAGCATTTTCAAAGGTTTTCGGATTTCAAAATGAGGTTTACTACGGCTACGGTAAATTTGGGATTTGAATTGAATTGTATTAGACTTTACTACGGGTTTTTGGGAGGAAAAGGGGAAAAATACTACTTTTTATGCATACGTTGATGAGTCCGAGGTTAAATTCCCGGCGCCCGATGTGTTATCTCGGGTTTTACTTTTATGCATACGTTGATGAGTCCGAGGTTAAATTCCGGGCGCCCGATGTGTTATCTCGGGTTTTACTTTTATGCATACGTTGATGAGTCCGAGGTCATTTCCGGGGGCCCCGATGCTCTATTTTGAGTTTTTTTTTCCTTCCTTCACTCATTTGTTAAGCTCGATGTTCCATCCCGGGGGCCCGAGTACTAGATACTGGGTTTGACTTGTATATATTCATACATTACATCATTGTTGCATCGCATTGCATTGACTTTGGTTGTGTTTGGATTGTTGGCTGTTTTGAGTTGATCTTGTTATTACTTCACCTTTTATTGTTTTGATTTTCGGCTTTATAACTAGATTTAGGTGGATCCCTGTATTTTAACTGCTTTCCTGTATCTTATTATTTATATATTATCTTTCTGTGCTCGGTCGGCCTATGATGCCTACTGAGTACCCGTGATCTTGGTACTCATACTACACTTTGCATCTTTTTTTCTGATGCAGCACTTAGTACGAGCGACTCTCACTGATCTTCCTGTCGTTCGAGGCCTGTTGCAGTTCGGATCGCGGTGAACTCCTGTCGCTTTTGGAGACTTTACATGCTTTCCATCTTGTACATCCTGTCTATATTTTGTATTTTGGATAGACAGAGTCTGTTGTATAGCTACTCCTTACTTTGATCGCTCCTGTACTAGTGACACCAGGTTCGGGATGGTTCTCGTGTATGTTTTGTCTATTCGATCACTTTAGGGCTATCTTTTGTATATTTTGTATGTTGATATGTATATATGCTATTGGCCCTGTCTTTTCTTTATATCTTCCGCTTTTCCTTAGTTTTATTGTTATTATTGTCTTCCGCGTCGTTGGGTTTGGCTTGCCTACCGGAGGGTTATGTAGGCGCCATCATGGCCCGATTTCGGGTCGTGACATTAAACTATCTAGTTCATGTACTGGGAGAGCATGAACTAGGTTAGTCAGTTTTAAAGTAAAAGGCATAGACCGCAAGGGCCCTAGCATATGTATCAATGTATTGTTGATGCTTTCAAGAGTTAATAGATTCTTTGTGATATTTGTTTAGCTATTTAGCATGCATTATCACACAATTAATATCACACACAACCTGGACACGATGATATCACAACGCCAGCTAGTAGATTGAGCAATACTAGGTAAGACGTGTGTTGATGCACCACGCCATGCGGGTCAAACAATTACCAACACATCGAAGAGGGGTAAGGCATGTGGTTGATGCACCGTGTCAAGTGGGTCAGATAGGCAACCTATGTCCCATAGTGGTTCATTAGCAGTTCTAGCAGCTTAGTAGCATTAAGTAGGATCATGATTATCCTGTGTGATTATGTTCATGATCTCTATCTTATTTGCATACATGTATATGATTTTATACATGTTATGCCTTGATTGCTATTTCTTCAAAATAAGTAGTGTTTCCAAAGTCGTCTCAGGGGTGAGCTGAGGGAGCAAGTCTATAAACTTGTTGGATCTCTCGACTCACACTTGTTATTTTGGCACAACACTTGTTGAGGGTGGTCCGGTGGTCGACCCGTGATATTCAGTCTGTTACAAACATATCTAGCTGAGGTGAGCCGCCACGACCCTTTTCAGTCATTATCATTCTGTATTATCTTTACTTTCGAGCTACATCTTGTACCTTGTACTCAGATATTAATAGCTCCCTGACTTTAGTCTTTTATTTGGGTATTATGGGTTATACTCTAGAGGGAGAAGCAATTAAAAGGGACAAATGAGTTTGTCAATTAAGTGGGAGTCCTTCAAGTTCTAGAAATTGGGTAAAAGTGACAAAAAAAATTCAGCAATTCCCAAACTTTTTACTTTTACCCCCACAACTATAGAAGTTGTCTCAACAACTATTACAGTTGTTCGACAACTGTGCGCAGTTGTTGGACAATTGAATAGTTGTCGGGACAACTAATGCAATTGTTCGATAACTGTGCGCAGTTGTTTGAAGAATTTGACCCCTTCTAACTTATTAATATTGCGGGACCCACTTGTGCCTTTTAATTAATTGAAGACTCAAAAGGTCGTCTCACCTCATTTTTCTCTAGAATTTTGATTAATTGCACCAAGAACATTAAGAGTATGTCATTCTCAAAAAAAAACATTAAGAGTATGTATACGACAACCTTTTGGTGCAATTAATCAAAGGGGTTGTCAAATTTTTCTCTAGAATTTTGATTAATTGCACCAAGAACATTAAGAGTATGTACACGACAACCTTTTGGTGCAATTAATCAAAGGGGTTGTCAAAAACTTTCTAAAACCAAAAGGTTGTCGTGTACATACTCTTAACGTTCTTGGTGCAATTAATCAAATTCTACAGAAAAATGAGGTGAGAAGACCCTTTAACTCTTCAGTTAATTAAAAGGGACAAGTGAGTCCAGCAATATTAATAAGTTAGAATGGGCCAAATTCTTCAAACAATTGCGCACAATTATCATATAATTGCATTAGTTGACCCAACAACTATTCAATTGTCCAACAACTGTGCAGTTGTCAAGCAACTGTCATAGTTGTTGAGACAACTTCTATAGTTGCGGGGGTAAAAGTGTAAAAGTAAAAAGTTTGAGAATTGCTGAAAATTTTGTCACTTTTACCCAATATTTATAACTTGAAGGACTCCCACTTAATTGACAAACTCATTTGTCCCTTTTAATTGCTTCTCCCTTCTCTATATCGGATATTGTCTTCGCCTCCACATTTATATTATATCGAACTACTGTAGTTCTCTCTTGCCAAGGTAATTTGATGGTCCAACAAATTAGGGAGACACATGGTGGAGAGCTTTTTTGGGATTTGAGATTTAGAAGGCATTTCCACGATTGGGTGGTGACCGAAACCAAAGGTTGAGACCACGTACCTACTAGTTTGATAGGTAGCTTTTAGAAGATTGTATCCAAGCTACTGTCGGAAAAATGGAAGAAAGTCATTCATAAATTTGTTGGCAACTCCCAAATGGCATGCAAAAAGGTCTGGATGTCAGAGTTGATAAATGGTTCTGTAAAGGATTTTCTTTCAGACACAGGGAAATAAGGCAAGGGAATCCTCTTTCCCCTTTCCCTTACGTAAGTGTTGAAGAAGGTATTAGCAACATGCTTCAATTTGGAATGGAATAGAGTTGGACAAGAGGTTTCTCAGCATGGACAAGATACCAGGAAAGTCTTGCCATCTCCCACATTCTTTTTGCAGATGATACTTTAATTTTGTGTCATCCGACTTGGACATACACTATACCTCATGCTTATCTTGTTACTGGTGATGCTGTCATAGGCCTTCATATAAATTTACAAAAAATTGGCTATTGCCCGTAAATGAAGTCCAGAACCGCCAACAGTTGGCTAATATTCTTTGGTGTAACATCAGGTCATTATCTTCCACATATTTGGGACTACCATTGGGACATAAACACAACTCGTCTCCATATAGAATGGCATTATTGAAAAAATGTGAAAGAAGGTTGTCAAACTGGAAAGAATCTCTCTCTACCAGAGGAAAGTTTAGTTTTAATAAATAGTATATTGGATTCAGTTCCTACCTACACTATGTCCATATTTCCTACACCTACTTCATGACGAAAAGAACTCTAGATTCTCTTTGGCAAGGAAACAGAGAAAACAAAACCTTTGGAGATTCACACAAGAGGAAGATGCGAGAAAGGTCATTGAAACCAAAAAGGATATGTGAAACCAATGGATACTAAAGGCACCTAACTTCTTGTATGGCCAATCTGTTTGGAAAAGTATCATGACATTCTGGGATGACTTCAGAGGCAAAACATACTTCAAAGTTGGGCGATGGTAGGAAGATTAGCTTTTGGCATGACGCTTGATTGTGACACACCCTCGCAAGTTGGACTTCCCTGTTCTTTGTACTCTGGACGCCACCAGAGTGCTTCCGTATCGATACAACTCAAGCCAGGGCTGGAATATTGTTTTCAGGAGGAATTGCAATGACCGAGAATTAGAGAGGACTTGCATCTTACTTCAACTACTAGGAACCGTTCCACAAGTTCAGACGAAGAAATCTTAACTTGGTTAGTAGGCAAAAATGCATCTCTCACAGAATAATTTCCAAAGAAGATGCCCATATATTTGCAACAGATGCTCCCTATGTGGCACAAAAGGGGGCTGAGGGGCATACATTCACGGGTCTGGAATGCAATCCCAGCAACAATTTGGTGGTTTATTTGGAGAGAGAGCAACTCCATTGAAGACATTGGAGCAAAATAGCAAATGTACATCAACTTGTGATGTGGAGGCCATGATTGACTTCATTAGTTCTCTACACAATCTATAAAAACTTCTTTTGATGTACCCTGTTGTATTTGTCAGCATAAGCTTAATGATGATACATATATAATACTTTTACCTACTTATCCAAAAAAAAATGCATCTTATGTTGTCATATCCATATCAATGACATGTAGAACATTTCAGCAAAAGGTATGTTATACATTTTTATATTAAAAAAATTGAATGTTCCTACACATTTTCTATTTACTTGTAACTTTCTTCAAACACGATAATAAAGAATATGGCACTAAACCAGAAATCTTCCACCATATGAAGTATGATTATTTAACACTCAACTTTGATAATCTGTGAGGACATCAAACACCATGCATTAGGGTAGTCTTCAAACACTCGTCTACAAGCAAGCAAGACACTGGCGCTCGAGGATTTCTCGGTTATAAAACAAAAGAAAGACACTGGGCTAGTGTCTCAATAGTAACATGTACATCAAATTATTAAACCAACCCCCAAACAACATAAGCATAGAAAAGATTCAGAAGGAAAACAGGTGCTAAAAGTTGGAGGTAATCTATATCTAGCCTTTCCACACGCAATTTGGGAGCAGGAAGGTGAAGTACTAGGAACCCAAATGTATGTGGCTTTCCTCAAATAACTTTCACTTGACTGTTGGCACCAAATAGAAAACAGAAAAAGGTCAAGAAGTTGACCTAAGGTTGTTAAAACCTGTGATTGCTAGAGCTAAAGACAACTTGCAAGAGTGAAAAACAGCATTAATTTTAGTTTCCCAAACAAAAACTTTTAGACTATTTTTTTTAATTATTTTTTGATGACCGTGGTGTCCGGGCCAGCTTTCGCGCACCTCGACTAAATCCACGAGATACCTGCCACCTCCCACCAGCAACAGGTACCAGGTAACTCTGTTCACCAAGGCTAGAACAGATGGGAAGAATCACCTAGTGTTTTTTGTCTCTACTGGGATTTGAACCTGAGACCTTAGGCCTCATGGTTCTTTTAACCCACTTCATTGACCACTAGGCCACACCCTTGGGTGCGAAAACTTTTAGACTATTTCCTTCATATTTTGTTAGTTTGGTAAACCTTCATACTAGAAACATATGTTTGTTTTGATAATTATTACTCCTTTGTACACATCCTTCTTATTGAATTAGAAAAGAAAAACACATAGCTTTACTTAAAGGTATATGCCTCATGCCAAAGATTACAACATAGATTTGCTACACCTGACCCACTTCATCCAATTAGGCCTTGAGTAACATGTGCCTGTTAAAACTGTGTTGATCCTAGTTCAGTTATAGGGAAATCAAGATGCCCAGAGAGACTAGCTGACTCGAGCTACGGAAAACAATGAGAAATTCTCTAGAATGGCTATTAGCAACTATGTTCATAGGAAATGTACAGACCATAACCGTAGTCAACTTTACAAAAAAAACCATAGTCAATCTTGGATCAAAATTCTGTCACTCATTGTGTCCTATATGAAATCTCAAAAGGTACTCCAAAAGTTGATCTTAGGCATTTTCTGCAGAAAAGTAATAGTAGCCTCAAAGGGCTTCAAAATGGGTAAGGATTTATAGCAAATTGGAATATGAAGTAGCAAGGAATGAAGAGAGCAGTGGAAATATATGGTGCTGATGAACATTGCCAGGAAAATAGTACAGGTAATGAAGGAGCGGCTCCTTCATGTCCTATAATTATTGGGGAAGAGGAACAATGATTAACTAACTGAACAAACTGAAAGGCTATAGCATTTGAGCCTAATAGAAAAAAAACAAAAAAAGGAAGGAAGAGGAGATAGAAAATATCGGCATTACTCTTACCATCCAAGAAACATCACAAGTAAAAATTAGCACTACAGAACAATTTGTCTTCTTTTGGTACAAGTCAAAAATTTCTTCTTTTTTTTATCAGGAAGTCAAGAAGTTTGATTATTAAATACCAAGTCAGTGTCAAAAAATAAGATTTGCATGTGACTGCTTGAGTCGTACATTTTCCACCAACTTTGAGAACTATCCATACAACTCCTAACACCAAAAATACAAGTCAAAATGAAAAAATCTCTTAAAGCTTTCTACGCCACTCACTTTTTTTGAAACAATCTCCTATTCCGTTCGTTCCATATACTCAAACATAAAGCAGAAATACTGAAAGAATCTGGATCTTATTTTTATAGGCGAGGATTTAGAATATTTAGTGTACTACTGAATTTAAAGTCCATGTCAACCAGAGTTTGAAAATCAATGAGGAAATAAACTAGCTTGTCCACTAAGCTACTTTAATATCCTAGAGAAACTCAGCTATTTATTTTTGGGATAACCGAGAAATCCCTGAGCGCCACTGGCCCACAGTTCAAAGCTCGATGGGTGATGCACCCGCCCCTCTACCCTTCTCCACATAAATATCAGGCTTTTGTCTGGTTAGAAAAGCCTGGTTCGGACCCATGACTTGTGCCTAATCCACACATCACAAGTTTCGTTGTTACCACTTAGACCAAAGTCATGGGGTGGGAAACCCAGCTATTATGTACAGACATATTAATCTATGTCCAAGACAAATTAAAATGACCTACTAATATGACTCAGGAGGAGGAGCAGAGGGGAGAATTGTATAGATTTTTGTTCCCCAAAGGCAGAATATTGCACAAGTACCAATAAACCTGAATTTTATAGAAGTTATCATCACAAAAGAAAAGGAGTAAAAAAACATAAAGAACGACAATATATACCTTTCAGAGGACAAAAAGCGAAAAGAAGGATTTTTAAAAAATCAACTTGCTTTGTAGCTGCCACTAAAGCAAAGCAAGATTCACAAGTATGAACTTTTATAAATTTTATCTTCTCCGAGCGCACCACTATTTTGGCAATGGTTATCAATAGGATTTCTTAGAAGAAATGTAAAAAGAGTATAAAGACATCAAGTCAGGAAGAAAGTATTACCTCGGCCACAATTTCATCTTTTCCAACAGGTTCCTGAATGAAAGTCCTACCACTGTCATCTTTCGCCAACGGTTTCTTGGCAAGCTTTCTTAACACCTGAAAGAAATTTGCAGTTCAGATAAAAGATATAGAAGCGAATAACAACGATAGCCCAATTACCAAAGGGTATCTGAGACAGTTAAAAAGAACCAAGGGATGAATCTTGAACCTTGAAAACGCTATCAGTATAGCAAGATCCTGTCACTGTTACAACAACCCTATACCAGTTATGGTAGGTTGCCAATATCAACAGTTTGTGTGAGCTAAAAGATGATCAGGTAGCTTTACTTTCCTCTTCTGTATTCTCTTTCAGAAGATATAGCAGGGATATCACAGGATAGTAAAAAGTTCATGATGAATTAACGAGAGACATGATATAAGACTACTGATCATCATTAATGGAGACTGTTTCAAAATTCCAAAGAGCTTTAGCATAAGATACTGACCAACATAGTTCTATCCAGGCGGTTTGCTGCCATCTGGTATTCTTTCATCTTATCTTCCTTGGTTGCTGGAACTATTTTAACCTCTTCAACTTCCTCACGTTGGTAAATCTGGCAGAGAGGCAGCATATTTGAAACACTAAGAAGATGAATACATCATTTCACAAGAATGTGATCAATATACAAAAAGAAATCACAGAAATAACTAATGTCATTTTACTTTATTCACAAATGGCACCACTTACAATGTGAAAAATGTGAAGGCCAAAGGGCCAAATGAATAGAATACATTGTTGAATGTAAACCATGCCAGGGTATACAACATGCTCAACACAGGAAAATTAACATATTTGTCCTAACATACACGGCCTTTTCAAATGTAGATGCACTTAGATATTTTTTTATTCTGTGAAATAATAAAAAATGAAAAACATGCGGAGGAAGAAAGAAAAGAATCCAGTTCCTTTCCTTACTTTGGTATGCCCAAAAATAAAAGTGCAACACATCAATGCGCAATGACACAAATTATCGGTGACCTCTTACATAATATATGTGAGCCTTATTTGGATGATTTGTTAGTCTTTTCGTAGAAAGAATCGACCACATCGAAAATTAAAGGAAGGTCTTTGAAAGGTTAATAAAACATCAGTTGAAGATGAAGCTGAAAAATGTCCATTCGCGATCAGACGGAGGCCATAAATCGTTAGGGCAATAGCATAGCTATTTTTTACTTGATCCCTATTACTTAAGCCTACCCTTTCTTCAAGATACGAAACGAGCAGTCGAAAATGCTAGTCCCTATTGTATTTTAAAAGGACCCAATGCACAAGTGTTGCGCAAGTTCCTCCTTCTCACTAAGTACAACGGGAAGCGGGAAAATTACAAGTCATTCAAATTCCTAAAGATATGATTTGACGACAGAGAGTATTTTATCTGTTTGGAGATAGGGAACTTGTATTGTTATGCTAATATTATAGTAAGTATGACATGGGCGGAACAGCTTTACCTGAATTGCAACTGTTCAAGTTCAAGGCTACTAGATTAGCCCCCATCCCCACCACCCCACACCCCCATCCCCGACCTCACCTACCATAGTATTTGTCTTAGATTATATACAAATACTTTTAGGATAATATTTTTTTCTTACGTACCGAACACAAGAAAATAAGTGACAGACTCACTTCTTTTCGAACACCTTTCTCTACTATATGTCTCAATATTTGCTAACTCCTTCCATATCTCCTTTTTTACTGGTCGGCTCAAAAGTATAGACCAGGAAAACTGTGTGCGCTCAACAAGGGGTACACCAAATTCCTCTCTAAGGTACATTAACATCTCATACTCTCAAATTTTCAATCAACAATGAAGTTCAAAACAGGAGAATAAAAGAACCAACATATCAAATTCTTGCAATTACACAATTGTATTCAGAGCATTATCAATATTTACGAACGAACACTGACAGTACAAATGGAAGGAAGAAAACCTTTCGCTGATCTTCCATGAGATGCCTGTACTTGTCAATATTGGGTACAGCCAGCAACTTGGGCATAAGATGGTTTCGAAAATATCCAGGTGCTACTTTCACAGTTTCCCCGGCTTTTCCAAGCTTGTCTATGCTCTGTTTAGCAAAATGCAGTTTTGAACAAGAAAGGGAAATAATCAGGCCGTAATTGCAAAAGGGTCAGTGCGAATTGTTAAATTGCTAAAGGGCCAGTTCAAAATGAATCAATCAAATAGTAAAGGACGTAATAATGGATAAAGAAAGAGTGAAAGGTCAAAACCACACCTAAAGTATCCCGGTTTTTTGTAGTTTCACATGTTCCCTACCTGAACTATCACCAACTATTTATCAAAACACACCTCAAATATCAATTATTCTCTTTTCCTACCTGAAGGATGGTCATATTTCAGGTAGAAAACTCACACACATGGTAGGTGAGGTGTATTTTGATAAATAGTTGGTAATAACCTGTTAGCAGATAATTGAGAGAAAGAGCTGAGTCAGCTTGACAAGTCAGCAAAACAGTTAAACAAAATTAGTTGAGGAATTCTGGCGGGAAAGTTAGTTGTGAACAGTACCAGTCTTAAAGTTAGTTAGTGGAAGAACTGTATAACAGAATTGAGTCTTTTCCTTTATCTGTATTCAGCTATAAATACATGTAAGCTCCATGAAAGATATATGAAAATTACTCTTTACATTTCCAGCTACTAAGCATTTCTCCCAAATTCCATTATCTCTCTCTCATCAAATTAGGTTACCTTTCTCGAATTCACTCTGTTGAATTCCTGATTTAACCACTGAATCCTCGAGTTTTACATAGCTCCTGTATTCAGCTAACATTGGTATCAGAGCTTGACGATTCTCGGCAACAATGGCGAAAGGAACAAGGGCAACTGGTGAAGCTAACGGTGAAAATTCTCCAACAGAAATGGGAGAATTACGGGATATGGTACAGAGATTAGTCACGGAGGTGAGCAATCTCAATGGTGAGGTCTCATTTATGAAGGGCCAAATCGAAGGAGGTCGAAGGGTGGAGAACCCAATTGAGGTGGAAACCGCTCCCACAAGGGAAGGAGATCCAGCTGAAAGGAGAAGAGAAAAGAGTCCTGCGGGGGCTAATACATACAACCACGGAATAACAAGGAGGTTGGGATTTCCCAAATTCGCAGGGGAAGACCTAAGTTTTTGGTTGTTTAAAGTAGATCAATTTTTCACTTTGGATGAAGTTCCTCTGGATCAAAGAGTTGGTATAGCAGCAGTTCATTTGGAAGGGGAAGCTATTCAATGGCACCTGTCATTTATGAGGTATAGAAAGTATTTACAACCTCCATCTTGGAACGAGTATGTTATGGCTTTGGTTGAGAGATTTGAGGCTGAATATGATGATCCCATGGAGGAGCTTAAGAAGGTAAAACAGACTGGTGGGGTAAGAGAATACCAAGCTATCTTTGAGAGGAACCTGACTAGGGTCGATCTGTCCCAAGAAAATGCTATAAGTTGTTTTTTAGGTGGCTTGAAACCTGAACTCAATCTAGCAGTAAGAATCACAAATCCTCTGACCTTGTCTCGGGTTTATAAATCAGCAAGAATGCAAGAAGCATATCAAATTGCTCAAGCCAGAGGTTTTAAACAAGGCCCTAGACCTATGGAGCAGAAGTTTCAGAATAAACCTCTCTTGCCAACTCCTAATATGGGGGGTTCTGCGAACTATAAGGGAGTTAACAGAAGGACCTTGAGTTTGGAGGAAATGAATGAGAAAAGGTCAAAAGGTTTATGCTACTTTTGCACTGAAAAGTACATGCCTGGACACAGATGCAAGAATTTGAAACAACTCTATTTACTAGAGTTTGAAGATTCAGAGGATGCCCAAAACCAGGAGGACCGGGAGGAATGGGGGGATCAAGAGAGAGTTGGATTTGCCTAAACCACTAGAACAGATGGAGATTTCTATTCATGCATTGAATGGATCATTTGGATACAGAACTCTTAAAGTGACTCGTTATCACTCAAGGAAGCCATTAAATATTTTGGTTGACACTGGTAGTTCCCATAATTTCATAGATCCTGATTTGGTGAAGAGTTTGGGGTGTCCAACAGTGGCCACTTTGCCTGAGATGGTAGGGGCAGCTAATGGGAACATAATGAAGGTTGATAGAATTTGTCAGATCACTTGGTTACTACAAGGAGCTGAATTTACTGCTAAGTTCCTGTTGCTACCATTAGGGTCTGGTGGGGTGGTATTAGGGGTGTAGTGGTTATTGACCTTGGGGGATATCAAAATGAATTTTAAAAAACTCACCATGGAGTTTTGGCATAAGGGCAAAAAGCATGTACTCAGAGGGGCAGGCAAACAGATCTCATCTGCAGGAGCTAGTAAGTTGGAAAAGTTATCAGGTAATCAGGCTCAATTGTGTATGATTCAAGTGATGCCAACCTTGTGTCCGGAATTGCTAGCATTAGAAACAAAAGATCACACTCAGAAGGATCCTAGGATTGGAGTGCTATTGAAGGAGTTTGCAGAATTGTTTGTTGAACCTACTCACCTACCACCATCTAGGGGAGTGTTTGATCATAGGATTGTCCTACAGCAAGGTACTGAACCTGTCAATAAGAGACCATACAGGTATCCTTCTGTTAAAAAGGATATCATTGAAGATCTGGTACAACAGATGTTAGACCAAGGCATTGTTCAGCCAAGTAGTAGTCCATTTGCCTCACCAGTTGTGTTGGTTGGCAAGAAGGATGGATCTTGGAGGCTGTGTGTAGACTATAGGGATCTTAACAAGCACATTGTTAAGAACAAATTCCCTATCCCCATTGTAGAAGATCTTTTGGATGAACTAGGAGGTTCAAAGATCTTTTCAAAGATAGATCTAAGACTGGTTACCATCAGCTGAGGATGGCACAGGAAGATATACCAAAAACTGCATTTAGGACAAACTCAGGGCATTTTGAATATTTGGTGATGCCTTTTGGGTTGTCAAATGCCCCTGCTACCTTCCAGGGTCTGATGAATGTTGTATTTCAAAGGTTTTTTAGGAAGTATGTACTTGTTTTCTTTGATGATATTCTGATATACAGTCAAAACATTGAGGAGCATTTGTTGCATCTCAAAGATGTGTTCATAGAAATGAGGAAACATCAATTGTTAGCCAAGGAAAGTAAATGCTTCTTTGGTGTGGACAGGATTGAGTACCTAGGTCATTTCATTACCAAAGATGGGGTTGCTACTGACCCTCAGAAGATCCTTGCTGTGCAGAATTGGCCACTACCAACTACTATCAAACAGCTCAGAGGATTCCTTGGGTTGGCTGGGTACTACAGAAGATTCATACAAGGCTTTGGTATTATTAGTAAACCTTTGACTGATCTTCTGAGAAAAGACAATTACAAATGGTCATCAGAAGCTACTATTGCATTTGAACAATTGAAGTTGGCCTTGACTAAAGCACCTGTCTTAGCTTTGCCAGATGTTAGCAAGACCTTTGTGTTGGAAACTGATGCTAGTGGCTTTGGCATAGGTGCTGTCTTAATGCAGCAAGGGCACCCTATTGCATTTATAAGCAAGGCATTATCACCTAGACATGCAGCTATGTCTGTATATGATAGAGAGCTTCTGGCTATTGTATATGCAGTTTCTAAATGGTCACAGTACTTACTTGGGCAAAGATTTATTATAAGAACTGATCAGAAGGCTCTGAAGTTCTTAATGGAACAACAACTTCATACCAATTCCCAACTAATGTGGTTGACCAAACTTATGCCTTTTGACTATACCATTGAGTACAAGAAAGGGTCAGACAACAACGCAGCTGATGCATTATCCAAAGTATCTAGTGCTGAACTGTTAGCTCTGGTCATCTCTAAAACTAGTTCAGAACTTCTACAGGCTATTGAAGATAGTTGGATGACAGCTATAGAGTTGAAGGCCCTGATTGAGAAGCTGCAAACTGATCCCACCACCCATTCTCAGTTCACTTGGCATTTGAATCAGTTGAGAAGAAAAGGTCGACTTGTTGTGGGCAATGTTGGTCAACTGAGACAAGAGGTTATAGCCTTGTGGCATGCCACTCCACAAGGGGGTCACTCTGGGATTGATGCTACACTAAAGAGGTTACTGACCCTTTTCTATTGGAAAGGGATAAGAAATGATGTTAAATTTTTTGTGCAGAAGTGTGATGTTTGTCAGAAAAGCAAGTCTGATCTTGCTGCATATCCTGGCCTCTTGCAACCACTCCCTATTCTTGAAGTGGTATGGTCCCAAATAAGCATGGATTTCATTGATGGGTTGCCCCAGTCACATGGATATGAGGTGATTCTAGTGGTGGTTGATAGACTAAGTAAGTATGGCCACTTTATTCCATTAAAACACCCTTATACAGCACAATTAGTGGCAAAGGTCTTCATGGATTTTATAGTAAGATTGCATGGTCTACCTGACAGCATTACCAGTGATAGAGATGTTGTGTTTCTAAGTACATTTTGGCAAGAGCTGTTCTCTTTACAAGGTGTTCAGTTGAACATGTCCTCAGCATACCACCCTCAAAGTGATGGCCAAACTGAAGTGCTGAATTGATGCTTGGAAACCTATCTAAGGTGTTTTTGTGCTGAAGATGCTAAGGGATGGCATGACTGTTTACCTATGGCTGAGTATTGGTACAACACTTGCCACCATTCTGCTATTGATACTACACCCTATGAAGCCCTTTATGGGAGAGCCCCACCATTACATTTGCCATACCTCCCAGGTGAATCAGCTTCTACTGAAATAGACAACACTCTCCTCAATAGAGAGTTGAAGCTGCAGCTGTTGAGACATCACCTGATGAGAGCACAACTGAGGATGAAGCAACAAGCTGACCAACATAGAAGTGACAGGAGTTTTCGCATTGGAGATTGGGTCTACTTCAAGGTCCAGCCCTATAAAAAGATCAGTATTGCTACTCAACCTCACCATAAGCTTGCTGCTAAGTACTATGGACCTTTCCAAATTATCAAGAAGGTTGGCCCTGTGGCCTATACTCTATTGTTCCCTGACACTGTAAAAATCCATCCCACTGTCCATGTTTCACTCTTAAAGAAATGTCATGAAGTCCCTTCCCAAATTTCCTACCCACCAACTGCTGATATTGCTAGTCCACATTTCCCAGAACCTGATGCCATACTACAGAGGAGGATGGTCAAAAAGGAAACAAAGCAGTAGCACAAGTCCTAGTGCATTGGAAGGGGTTACAAACTGATGCTGCTACTTGGGAGTATTCTTCTGTTCTTAAGGCTAGGTTTCCAACCTTTGATCCTTGAGGACAAGGATCTCATTATGGAGGGAGTACTGTTAGCAGATAATTGAGAAAAGAGTTGAGTCAGCTTGACAAGTCAGCAAAACAGTTAAACAGAATTAGTTGAGGAATTCTGGCGGGAAAGTTAGTTGTGAACAGTACCAGTCTTAAAGTTAGTGGAAGAACTGTATAACAGAATTGAGTCTTTTCCTTTATCTGTATTCAGCTATAAATACATGTAAGCTCCATGAAAGATATATGAAAATTACTCTTTACATTTCCAGCTACTAAACATTTCTCCCAAATTCCATTATCTCTCTCTCATCAAATTAGGTTATCTTTCTCGAATTCACTCTGTTGAATTCCTGATTTAACCACTGAATCCTCGAGTTTTACATAGCTCCTGTATTCAGCTAACATAACCCTCGCACATCTGATAGTTCAGGTATGAAACTCAAAAAATTGAGATACTTTAGGTGTGTTTTTAACCATTAACTCATTAGAAAAGAGAGAATCTGGACGCCATTGGTACATTGTGTGCGCAAATTGTAGTAATCGGTAAAGGGTCGGCGCAAATTGATTGTGTAAGTGACAACTGGATCAATGAATTACTTACAGTGGTGAGAATGACTTGTAGTTTTCTGTATCGAACACCTTGGGCGGCGTAAAATAGTGGATGGTGCAAATGTACTTCTCCTCCTTCGCACTTCGGGAAGATAGCTGCTGAGGTTTTCACATTCTTCAGCTGTTGCCGGAGAGTATTCCTACCATATTGCAGGCAAGCCATTTTTCGCTATTCTGTTGGTGACGGCGAACGGCCAAAGAAGTAGAACCAAGAGGAACTAAAGTCGGGTTTTTTTCCACCTTTGCCCTTTTCTTTTCTGCTTTTTTTTTTTACGCTCGTATACCAGTGAAGTTGTCAAAAAAAAAAGTATACCTGCGAAAAGAATGGAAAATTCAAAATAGGAAGGCAAAAGCAATTACAAGTATATATTTTTTCCAGAAAATGGCCAAAACTATCCTCAAATTATTTGAAATAGAGCAAATATATTTTCGTTTAATTTTAATCTCAAAATTACTCCTCCTGTCAAACTGTCACTCACTTATACCATTCACTTTAACGAATTGCCACTACTCGATATGTGACATATGACATAGAAAAAAAAAGTTACATGACTGCCACCTAGGCAATCCAACGTGGCAGATGTCCACCACTCTTTAAGTTATAAAGAGTGTATTTTTATTTCAGTTTTTTGAGTTTGTATATTCACAATCTTTAAGTGTTCCACTATTTCAGCAGGTTAGATTCTGGAATTTTATGTATTACTTTACGCACTTTTATCTTTGGCTCTTCCGGTTCAAATTAGTCAGTTTTCTTTCTCATTAGTACGTGACAGGAATCTGTAAGTATTCATACATCCTTTGCACTTTGTATGGTGTATTGAGCCATTTTAGTGGCAAGCAAAAGGGATTCTACATAGCTTCAAGATTTGGTGGGAAAGAAAGATTTTTGAAGAAATAAGGGAAGATTTTTTTTTTTTAAATTACGGTTTTAAATGATAAAGGAAGGCAATAATTTAAAGGGGTGGGTATCTGCCATGTTGGATTGCCTAGGTGGCAGTCAAGTGGCTTTTTTTTTTTCACATCGGATGCCACATATCGAGTAGTGGTAATTCGTTAAAGCGAAGGGTATAAGTGAGTTGATAGTTTGATGCGAGGGGTAATTTTGAGACCAAAATCAAACGGAGGGTATATTTTCTCTATTTCGAATTGTTTGAGGATAGTTTTGACCCTTTTTCGTATTTTTTTTAAACTAGTATACTTACACGTGCAATGATGAATAACATTAAAAATATTAATCATTTAAGTTGTGGTCTGATTTATTTAAGAACGTCCAATTATATTATATTAACTAACGAATTTTTGGTGATTTCTGCATTTACAATTATATGTTAACAATTATATCTTATCATTTTAAAAATTATAAAATAGTATTTTTAATTATTTCTTTTAGCCTTCTATCTAAAAATTATACTAACGTAGTCCCTTTAAATTATACATGTGTAATTAAGCTATATATTTTTATCTCAAATTTATTTAATTTCTACACATAAGCTAAAGTTTTGAAATGTTTGTTTATTTAAATTTTTAAACTTGACTTGCTTTATTAAAAAAGAGATAAGCTCAAATTCTATCACATCATCTCAAAATCAAGAAATATTTGATGCATTCACTCTTGAAATCCAATTTTGACCTCCTTATACCTCGTCCGACTGTTATTTTACTAGTATTTCTTATATTAAAAATAATTTCCTTAATGTATTATTTTTATTTATTAAATAAATCGGGTGTTTTATCGTTATTCTGACGCTTTCTAAAATTGTATTAATTCTTTAAATATTACTACTTTATCATGAATTTTGTCTAAAATTATATTACGTTGATTTTACGCATAAAATACGTATATAATGTGGCAAATTAATAATAATTAATATTATTCGCATTATTGGTGTTCATTATTCTCATTACCGTTACTTTAACTTTCGTTATTATTTCAATTTATTATTTTTCTATAATCATCACTCTATTTAGTATCTTTATTATTAATATTATTATCGTTTTTATCGTTATTATCATTTCATTTATTATTAGCATTATAGTTATTATTATTATCAGGATTTTATTATTATCGTTTTTATTATAGTTATTATTTTAATTATTAGTATTATTTATTTGCTCAATAACTATTGAGATAATAACTCAAGTTGCAATTTCCTTCTCAATTTATTTAAATTCTAGCCCCTTCCTATCTAATCACTTTCTATTCTAGCCTAAATTGAGTCAATTAGGCTTAATTTTAAATTCCAAATTCAATTTTAATTGTCCAAATTCGTTTGACCCGTCCAGGTACCCGCCTGACCGGCTCCATGACTCGACCCACATCAGATTTAATCTCAACTGTTTATCAGATGTGATCAACGGTCAAGATTAGTCCACCCTCTTTCTTTCCTTTTTAATTACACACCCCCTCAAACCCTAACCCTCATTTTTCTTCCCACCAGCCGCCGCCCCTTCATCTCTCACTCATTCTCCCTCACTTCTCTCAACCTACGCCTCCCGTCAGTGGTCAACATCTATCCAAACAACCACCACCGCCCATCCTTCACTCTTCCTCTTCTCCTCACCCCACACCACCTGTAAACAGCCACCCTACCCTTTCTCACTCGCTCTCCATCCCTTCTCTTTTCTCCCATACTGACGGGCGGCGGCCCATTGTCGCTGCCTCGCTTCAAACGCCGCCGCCATCCTCCTCCCTTAAGCCCTCCATGCCTCCGCCTGTCACCACCACAATGCTACCCTCCGGTGAAACCCTATTCGTGAAAATCCCATTGAAAACCCCATGTCGCCACCGTCAATCGTCTACGGTCGATGAACCATAAAATACTCACCTTCACCATACCAGTAAAAAACCCATCAAACCAGGTCCATGTTCTCTCCACTGGTAGAACATCAAGCCCTAACCGCCGTCGTATTTGTTGTTTTCTTCTCTCTGGCGAACTTCAAGTTTCTTCAACAAAGAAACATCGAGAGCAACCCATCGACATTATGGCGGGATATGCGTTGGTTTAATGATTCTTGAAACTAATGCTTCATCTTGATTAGTGTTAGCTTTGGGATACTCATATCATGAATTCATTCTAGATTTGGTACGTTTTCTTGATTCAATTTCATCCTCTTTTTCTCTGGTTATTGAATTTTAGATGTGAAATTAGTAGAGTGTGGCTGTGAATTTATATCTGTGATTTTGCGTTAATTATCAATTGTAGACTAGCATGTGTAGAAAACCCCGATTTTCATGAACTTTCACCGGTAATTCCAATGCTGAAAATTTCAAGTATGTGCCATTTTGTTGGTGAATTCGATGTCTAAGCATGTTGTAATCATCGTGTTGTGTTCTAAGGTTGAAATATGTTGGGTCGTCTCTGTGATTGAATTCAGTTTTCTTTAAGTTGTCGCTTCATGTTCTAATTTCAGATTGGTTTAGCTTTTTTTGTCCCTGTGTTTTTCCAATATGTTCTACATGTTAAAGCATATCTTGCTGACCGAAATACAATTCATGATCATGACTTGGGAATTTATGAGAAAAGAAAAAAAATGCTATAATCCTATACTTGATTGATTTTGTAATTAGGAGTCCCTTATGCTCATCACTTGATTACTTTAGGGTGTAATTGATTCGGTCTAAGCATGATTTGGTATTCCCCTTTCCTTGTATAATTAGGACAACCTTGTTACTTGTCTATTATATCAAAATTGATCTGTTTGTCCCCTCTTCTTTTGAGTTTAAATTGTGAACAACTTGATACTCGATCATTCTTGGAAAGCTGTGATGTGTAATTGATTATTATTTAATTTCTTTACTCCTTTTACTCATTATGTTTCCTTATGTAGACTACAATTAGATTAGTACTTGGGTAATTATGGTAAAATATTGACATATTTATTTCATAACTGGTTCGATTTATTTGGGTATTGACAACTTAGTTATTTATTTAGTTATGGTAAAGTCAAAGTCCTTTTGTATTCTAATTGATTCTGTGTGTTAATTAAGGTAAAGATTTCATTTGTTTGATTTTTTTTTTATTCTTGTATAATTTTATCTACTCTTTTTTTTATGGTAATTAAGTGCCTAATTGATTTAGTTTTCTTAATTAAAGGTGATTTTTTTTTTTACATTTATGCTTCCTCATTTATCTCTTTTAACTAATTGTGTCAGCTTTTAAGTATTTTTGGTAAACTTTGATTCATTCTAGCTGCTAATTGATTTAATTTCACTGGTTGTGACTATTTTCATACTGGTCTATTCTTGGCAGATTGAGTTGTTTTACCCCTAATTAATTTGGTGGATCTGTTTAAAAAAGGATTGTTGGGATTGATTTTTTTTTCTTAACTTCTGTAACTTTTGTGCTATTTTGGCAGAAAATGGAGGCCCAAACGCACCCTTATTCCCTGACATAAGCACTGCCTAAGATCCTTGAGATCCTCAGAAACTCTGACATGTCAGGGGCGGTCTTATGGGTTGTGATAGGGTCCTCCGAATCCTATTTTTACATGGTTGACAGGTTTGCTATTAGAAGACGGGTCTTACAGTGAAGAGTTGCCCGGGACTTGGGAGTCTCCAAAGTTTAGATTGGTTTTATTTTTATTTATCATTTATTCATTTGGTCTGTATAATTATTGTATAAACTTCGATATAATGAAATACTTTAAGGGTGCTACGGGGAGGGGCAAACTATGTGCTATCTGCTTTTAATTATCCAAAAATGTTTGCTAGATAAAATTTAAATAGAAATCATGCCTATAGGACCAAATAAGGATTCAGCATGTCAGTTAGTTATCATGTTTCAGCGCATTAATTTGTTTAATTTCCAGAAATTAAATCTGTTTGAGCAGGTCATAATAGCTAAATATTATGCCTATTGGATCAAATCTGTTTTTCACATAAATTAATTAGTTACCATGCCTATAGGATTAAAATTAATTTCAGCATTTGAGTATAATGTTATCTGCTAGAAATTATGTCTCTAGGGTTCAGCAGACCAATTTAATATGACGCTTGAGACCAAATCAGTTTCTGCATTAAATTAGCAACCACGCCTATGAGTTAAAACTTGTGTCAGCGTGTTAATTTAGCTATCAGTTTTAGCATGTTGAAATCAGTTTTGTGCATATTTAATTAGCCATATGCATATAGGACTAAACTAATTTCAGTTGATTTGCCTATAAATCATGAACTCGAACACTTAATTAGGCAAGCTGCCAGCAAATTATAAAATAAATCTATCATATTTAGACACTATGTCATTAGGACTCAATTAATTAATCAGCCTTTAAATAATAGACAACATGTATAGTAATTGTAAATAATTGATCAATTAGTATGTTTAAATCAGTCCATTACTTAGAAAACAAGCCTATAAGTCTAAATCATTTTTTCGCATCCCAATTATTAGATATCATATTCATAGGTTTAATTACATTAAGTGCTAATTGGTTGAATTGTGGTAATCTCTTCTCCCTAATTAATAAGAGGCTTAATTGAAACCATTATGTGCTACTTGTTTTAAAAGGTTTTTGCTTTTGTATGACGCTTTATCCTGTGTCTAATTAATAAATCTAGGATTTTATTCGTCTAGACTCATATCCAAAATAGTAGTCCAATGCCTCTTGGACATTAAGTCGGGACGGGTAGGCATATTAAGGTATGTTAGATTTTTATTTCTTTAGTACGCGCTTAGGTTTAATAACAACTTTAATAACCAACCTAGGTGGGTAGTTGGAGATGATAGTCTGTGCTCGCTGATTAATACGAGCAATCTTTAATTAGATTGCGAAGTATTAATTTATGTTGCATGGGGTGATCCTTTAGGCTAAAAACCCCCTCCTCCCCAACTTGTTTTCCTCCTACGTAGGGAGTGATCTATATGACACTGATAGCTCGATAGTCATTACATTGTGACTAAGAGGTCTTTTAAGACTTTGCACGAGGTTGAGCGATTACTCCCTAACGTATAGGATTTATAGTTTTATTTAATTTTTATGTTGTTATATGCTTGGGGCAGTTAATTAAATCACTTAGTAGGAGGAAATTCTGTCTTCTCGCTTATCTGTTTCTTCTTATTCACTTATTTATTTTATTTGTAATTTATATATACAATCATCTCTCATCTAGATTTTTAATAATTAAATTAATTTATTCACTTATTTTAAAATAAAAGTTTACTTGTTTAATCACATAGTCATCTTAGCTTAATAATTTATTGACCTTTGTTTATCACGAACTTCTCACATAAATAATAAATCCAGTAGGGACCCACATTTGTGGACCTCGAAAGGTGCTTAGCACCTTCCTTTTGAAGTAACTTGAACCCTTACCCAATTTATGGTTGCGTAGACCCTATAATTAATTTAATCGTAGTTAGTGTAGAATGGTGCCCTAACGCACCTTAATTCATTAGGTGGCGACTCTTCACTCTTTTAAATCCTAATATAGAGTTGTCATGTCGAATCACGCTTTTTGCGAGAAAAATAGAGCGCGACAGCATGTCGACTCTGCTGGGGATACTTAGGTTCTAACCTTTACGGATTTTGTGTTTATGTGGGTTTTTGTGTTACTTTATTACTTCTTTCTCGTAATTAATTGTTGTTTCTTTTCTTTGTTATTTTTTTTTTGAATAAATCATCTATTTTCATGATTAGCATGCTACTTACCTGTGTTTTTCCTGTTTAATCTTTCTTCTTGTCTTCCTAGATGATTATTTTCATGCTAAGAATCCTTTCTCTTATCTGTTTTCTTAAAATAATATGCTTATTTTTCCATGTCTAGAATATTTTATTTTGTTTGTATGTTTAAATAATATATCTAATCGTATGTAATATTTCGTGGATAAAATTATGTTTTTTTTTCTTCTGTGTAATTCTTTCTCTTTTTTTCTGTAAAATAAAATAAAATGTTGAACTCCCTTTCCTTTTCCCTTTTTATTTGTCTTTTTAAAATAATTTTAGCATGTTTTAATTATTTTTAATTTTTTTTTGTGTATTTTGTCATGATCTATAATTTTTTTTTGTTTTCATGATAAAACTTAGCATGATTAATTTTCTCCTTATATTCTTCCTTCGTGTCTTCATGCTAACTGCTTGTCCCCTTCTTTTCCTTTATTTGTTCCCTTAGATAGTTTACTTGCTTTATGTTTAGTATATATTTCCTTTAACATGTGTTTTTATGTTTGATTCCTGCTCACCTGGTATATGTTTTTGATTTTTCTACTAATTTAGTTACTTATCTTTTTTTTACTGCTTTCCTTATCTGTTCAACGTGTTACTGCTTTTTCTATATGCTACATGTTACCGCTTTTCATAACTGTCATTCTGCTCATACTTCCCCCACTTGGGAACTTCATACTTTCACACACTATACACGTGAGTTGTGCCTTTGCACTTTTCCAAAATTCTTTCAAATACCCATTTAGAGAGTTGGCCTAAACGTGGGGTGAGCGGATAGTTTTGCTACCTTGTGACCACGTGCCTCCTCGCATAGGAAAATCTTGAGTGTGTGTCCACCCAAATCTTAGAAACTTAAGATAGTGTTGTATCCACCCCTTTATTTAAGTCATGCATGCATTAACCATAGGTGGTTCAACTCTAGGGGGTCAACCCACAAAGTTTGTAGCCTCCCTCTTGTCAAAAGGTTCCCATCAGCCCAACGACAAATTATCATATTATGTGCTAAATGATCATGACAACTTAATCCAAGTCAATTTTTAATAAAAAAGAGGTTAGAAAATCTATTTATTTTTTTAGGCTGTAGAATGGAGGGTACACCGGTATTTTCCAACACTAGGATGGTTGTGGGTGTTCCTCACAAATTAAGGAGATGGTGGGAAGATATAAAGAAGGATCATGGCAAGGAGATTCGTCGATCCCCGGGTTTCTTGACCTCTCTGATTTATGTAGCTCCAGATCATTATTTGATAAAGGCTTTGTTGCAATTCTGGGACCCTGAGAGGGTAGTTTTCAAGTTCAGCGACTTTGAGTTAACACCGACTGCGGAAGAGGTTGGAGGATTCACTGAGCTGCGGTATCAAAATAGAGTATTGATCTTTCGTCGAATACAATCTGGAAAAAAAATTCTGCATCATCTCGGATTGAAAAATAACCGCAAACTAGCTTGTCTGGACTTTGAATGGATCTCTTTGGACTTCTTATATGAGCGTTTTGGCCACAGGGATGGTCATAAGATTTTTCAGAAAGAGTTCTCTTTTTCTGCTGAGAAATGGGAAAAGAAACGACTGAATGCTTTTTTCATAGCCTTGATAGGCACTCTAGTATTCCCAAGGGAGAATGGTAAGATTGATACTTGCCTCAGTTCGGTGGTCCAAGCCTTATGGCGCGGTATTGATAACATGGAAGTCACCTTGGTACCCATGATTCTGGCTTAGATATTTAGATCACTGTACAAATGCTTTAGGGGCAAGAGGTTCTTCGAAGGGTGTAACCTTCTGCTACAGTTATGGGCCATCGAGCAATTTTACAAACGGCCCAACTTGGTAGATATTCTAACGGGAATGGTGATCAAGATCGACACCCATGCTCAAAGGATGGTCAGATTCAATTCTAATCTGGGTATTGAAGATTGGTTTTCTTATATGAAAGCGCATTCAGGGTATCATATTCAGTAGAAGTATTCATGGTTATCTGCCTGCACAACCATCATAAGAAGTAAGGAGCTTTATTACATTGAACTCATTGATCTAAAGGGCCTCCAGCCATATGCTCCAGTTCAAGTACTTTTTCAGTTTGAGCGGACTCAAGTCATACCTCTAAGGGATCACATGGGTGGTTTCGAGCTTGAGTTTGGCCCGAAATATGAAATTCAAAGGGCCAAAGAATTACTTCAATAATGGGGAGGGTTGATGACTGTAAATGTGGGCACCGAGCAGGCTTATTGTGCCCCTGAGTACTATGTGTGGCTTTTGGAGGATGCTGAAGATGTGCGTCTTAGTGGACTGGGATAGCCTTACGGATTTGAAGATACAAAAGAGACCACCTGGGCACGAAAGCTGTTAAATCGTTACTATGATATCACTCCTGCAATGTGGGAGCAAGTTGACCCAAGATCTCTGAACCAGTACAATGGAGGCTTTTGAATTTAGGATTATCCCTTGTCATCCCATTTTCCCTAATTCTACTTTATTTTTTTTCTTTTCGTTCCCGCAAAAAATTGTAGTAGCTTAAAGTTTGATTCAATAAAATTATTTGTTTCATTTATTATCTATCTCTAAACTCCGATTAATATTAAATTTTGGCTTGGATTAAATTATCATGAATCATATATGTGTCGTCTTAGGCCTACCTCTGGCTCAACGAGGCTCCTTGCATTTAGGGCATTTATTTTTCATAACCAATGTGTTTATCCTTATAATATATATCATGCTACTAACTTGGTTTCTGTTGATTTTTTATTATTTTTTACTCCCTTTCCCAAAGGTTGATTTGCGCATGCTGGGGTATCATACAAGGTGAAAAGGGACTCCTCCTCCTCCTCCTCCAAGTCTGAACCATCAAATAAAGGACAGAATATATGACAACAGTGCTAGCAAAAATGTGGATACAAGTAAGGAAATCTCAGAAAGTGTTGGGGGAGAGCATAATGAACAAATCTTACGAATGGAGCAGAGAATTCTCGACTTACAGGAAGAATTGGCACAAGTTCATAATCTGTCCAAGTTGTCCTTTACCTTGAACAGTCCTCAAAACTTATTGGTTGATGCCTCCACAAGACCCCAAGCTATGACCTATGTATCACAACCCCAAAATAGCCTACAACATCCCCATACCCCCCAAAGAACCAATCAATACCGTCCTCCACTACAGTATCATGCACACTCAGCTCTACAAAATTCCTAAACCACTCCAAATATAGCATGTACCCACATTCAGGGAAATCATAACCTGAACCCTATATACATGGAAACTTCCCCTTTTGTCCAGTACCAGCCTAAGCCTGAACCTTCTGAAAAGGACATGTTAATACAGATTCTGACCGACAAGTTAGAGCAGATAACCGACAGATTGTAGCATGTAGAGGGCATTAGAGGAATGAAAGGTTTGAGTTATGAAGACCTATGCATGCACCCATACGTTGAGTTACCGGAGGGGTACAAACCTCCCAAATTTAAATTATTCAATGGGATTGGGGATCCCAAAGCACACTTACGAATGTACTGTGATAAACTGGTGGGAGTAGGAAGAGATGAGAAGATACGGATGAAGTTGTTCATGAGAAGCCTTACTGGGGAGGCTTTAACCTGGTATATTGAGCAGGATGCCAGGAAGTGGTCCATATGGATAGACATGGCCTCCGATTTTGTAAAAAGATTTGGGTTCAACATCGACAACGCCCTAAATTGGTTCTACATCCAAAACTTGAAGAAGAAGCCTAATGTATTATTTTGGGAATATGCTTTGAGATGGAGAGCTGAAGCGGCTAGAGATCGACCTCCAATGGACAAGGCTCAGATGAAAGATTATTTTATTCGAGCCCAAGAACCACAGTACTATGAAAAGATAATGCTCATCACAGATAAGAAATTCGCCAAAATCATCCAGGTTGGGAAGAGACTAGTGAAAGGCATCAAAAGTTGTAGCATTATCAATCTGAAGGCTCTACAGGTTACCAATAAGTCCCTGCAATCTGGCGAAATTGCTGAAAATTGAAAGAAGAAGGAGGTAGGTACTATAATGATGGCACAGAACCTGAAAACAATACCAACTCCACCAACCCATACACCACACCCTCCACAATATTAACAACCTCCAGTACCATACCCAATGCCTTTTTATCAAACGCCATATCAAATGCCTACATACCAATACCAAATTCCCTCTTACCCCGTTTATAACGCCCAACCTTCCCAATTCCAATCACCCCACCAAATCAGAATTATAGATCCAGAGCAAATTTTGAAAAGAGGTCGATCAAGCAATATACTCCTTTAGCTGAACTAATTTTCCAATTGTATGAGAGATTGAAGACGACTGGTCTCATTACTGCCATTCCTGCCTTAGCCATAGACACTCAAGCTAAATGGAATGACCCTAACAAAGTCTTTGTATACCATTCAGGGATGAAATGTTCACATACCACTGAAGTATGTCGCTCACTGAAGGATCGAAGAAGTATGTCGCTCACTGAAGGATCGAATTCAGAAGCTGATTGATACAAAGGTTATTTAGTTGATGGACCCGAATCCAAATGTCACCAACAATCCACTCCCAAATCATCAGGTCAATATGTTGGAGGTCGGAGAGGTAGTGGATCTGGATGGTTCTATTTGGGTTGTTAAGCAAGAAGGGGATGTCGCGATGGTGTCACAGACGCCTACTCCGACACAGAGATAGGTTCTATTTGAAGTAGAGGTGGCTGCACCTAAACCTATATTTACTGTCTATCGAGCCACTCTGACTGTTTATGATCCTCATGCTGTACTACGGAATTCTGAGCTAAATATTCTGAGGAAAGCAAAGGTAGCCGAGACAGACATCGCTCAGGGTGTGACTCGATCTGGCAGAATCTACACACCTGAAAATCTGGCTCAGGGAAGTTCTAGCAAAGGAAAACAACAAGTTGTAGAGGTTGAGGAGAATGATATTTGGAAGAAGGTACAAGCAAAAGAATATTCTGTGGTAGATCAGCTGAGCAAAACTTCAACTACTATGACCTGCTCAAACAAATTAATTTCCAGGCTTTTGTTTAACATATGCCCCCTGCCACACTAACGAGACTAGAAGTTGACACTTCTAGGATCCATACTTGGAGGATAAACCTGAAGGCTTTCGACGACTCTCAAAGAAACACCATTGGGGAAACTACCCTCGATATAGGTATTGGTCCTGTCACATTCTCCATTGTGTTTCAAGTAATGGATGTCCCAGCTTTCTACAATATGTTACTTGGTAGTCTATGGCTTCATATAGAAGGAGAGGTATCCTCTACTCTGCATCAATGCCTTATGTTTGAATGGGACTATCAAGAGGTGGTGGTCCATGGTGAGAAGGGACATTCCATATACGTGGTGGAAGGAAAGAAAAGACTGGACGGAGAGATGTTTCACACATTGGAAATTGTGGGGTTTGTTTAGGAAGGACCGTGGTAGAGCAGCATGATCATGAATATGTTGCTCCGCTCAGGGTTCATACCTAATGGTGGCTTAGGAGCAAATTTGTAGGGCACAATAGAACCAGTACATATACAGTCATAGGAGACCATGTTTGAGTTGGGTTATCCTTATACTGCGCAAGAATACCGAGATTGGAAGTCACCTATGGGAGGATTCTATTATCCATTGCCAAAACAGATACCTCTACTATATCGAAATTTTATTTCTGCAAGATTACTGGATAATGGTGAAGATGAGATACTTGAAAGCTTAAGGGGTCTATTCCTAACAGAGATTGAGAAGGAGGATTGCAATGTCATTATCAGTGAGGAGAGTGGAGGAGTTCCTGAACAGAGCAATTAGTCGAAAGCCACTCTCTGCAACTGGACTGTCACTCCTTCCAGGGCTCGCCGAGCACTTGGGTAGATTCAGAAGATTTTACTGTTTTCAATAAATAGGCTCGATTTTAAGTTTACTTTCATTTTATTTTATTCACCATGTTGAAGACATTTAGTTTTTCTTTAATAAAAGGCTTTCTTTTCAGTCTATTAATATTCCTTATTTATGTTTTTCCTTTTTCAGCAAAATTACTTTTAAAAATGTTGAATCTGAGACTGTGACATGTAGTGAGACTGTGCAACATAATATAAGTGAACTAAAAGAGATAGAAGAAGCTGAGGTACCAAAAGAACTTGTCAAAAAGGTTGAAGAGTTTGAAGATAAACCTAAGGCAAACCTAGTGGATATAGAGGTAGTGAACCTAGGGGACTTAAAAGTGGCTAATGAAAGGTACGTCAGTGTTTACTTATCCGCAAATGAGAAAGAGGACTACGTCCAGTTTTTGAAACAACACAAAGACATCTTTTCTTGGTCCTATGCAGATATGACAGGGTTGAGCACTTTAATTGTATCCCACAGATTGCCCACCGATCCATCTTGTCCTCCTGTCAAGCAGAAACTCAGGAAGTATAAACCCGATCTGAGCTTGAAGATTAAAGAGGAGGTGGCAAAGCAAGTTGAGGACGGAATCATTCGAGTGACTAAATATCCAACTTGGCTGGCCAATATCATGCCTATTCCTAAGAAGGATGGTAAGGTCAGAGTCTGTGTCGACTACAGGGATCTTAATAGAGCCAGCCCTAAGGACAATTTTCCACTCCCTAACATACACATCTTGATCGATAATTGTGCCAAGCATGAAACACAATCATTGGTGGATTGCTTTGCCGACTATCATCAGATTAAAATGCATGAGGATGCTGCTGATAAGACTGCTTTCATTACACCTTGGGGGGGTCTACTGTTACAAGTTTATGGCTTTTCGATTGAAAAATGCTGGAGCTACATACATGAGGGCCATGACTACCAGTTTTCATGACATGATCCACAAAGAAGTTGAAGTTTATGTGGATGATGTTATTATTAAATCCAAGAAGGGTTCGAGTCATTTTGATGATCTCGAGAAGTTCTTTAATAGGTTACGAAAGTATAATCTGAAGCTGAATCTGGCGAAGTGTACCTTCAGAGTACCTGTGGGAAAGATGTTGGGTTTCATCGTCAATCGTCGAGGTATAGAGTTGTACCAGACCAAAATCAAAGCCATCAAGGAGCTTCCGCCACCGAAAAATAAGAAGGAGGTAATGAGTTTCTTGGGCCGCCTCAACTATATCAGTCTCTTCATAGCCCAATCCACTGTCATCTGTGAGCCAATTTTCAAGTTATTGAATAAAGATGCTGCCACAAAATGGATGCCAGAGTGTCAGCAGATGTTTGACAAAATCAAGGATTACCTATCTAATCCTCCTATATTGGTCCCTCCTGAACCAGGTAGGCCGCTACTGCTGTATTTGTCTGTGATGGATAATGCCTTCGGTTGTATTCTGGGACAATATGATGAAACATGGAAGAAGGAGCAGGCAATCTATTACATGAGTAAGAAATTCACATCATATGAGGCTTGTTACTCTTTGCTGGAACGCACATGTTGTGCATTGACTTAGGCGGCCCAGAAGTTGAGACATTATCTCTAAGCATACACTACTTACTTAATCTCGAGAATTGATCCACTGAAGTTCATCTTCCATAAGCCTAGCCTATCGGGAAGCTGGCTAAATGGCAGATTTTATTGAGTGAATTTGACATAGTTTATATCACTTAGAAGGTCATGAAAGCACAAGCATTGGCAGACCACCTGGACGAGAACACCGTAGATGACAGATACGAACCGTTGAAGACTTATTTTCCTGATGAGGAAGTTCATTTGTGGGAGAATATATATCTGAAATATATGATGGTTTGAGACTTTTCTTTGACAGAGCTGCAAACATTAAAGGGGTAGGTAGTGAAGCTGTTGTGGTCTCAGAAACTGGTCAACATTATCCTGTATCGGCCAAATTCAGGTTTCCTTGGACTAACAATATGGCTGAATATAAAGCTTGTATTTTGGGGCTTCGACTGGCAATTGATTTGAATGTCCAGGACATACTGGTAATTGGAGACTCAGATCTGTTGATTCATCAAGTGCAAGGGGAGTGGGCTCCTAAGAATAGAAAACTCCTGCCCTACATAGATTGTATCTAAAAGTTGCGCAAGAGGTTTGTCAAGATAGAATTCAAACATGTTCCGCGGATACAAAATGAGTTTTTAGATGCTTTAGCCACCCTGTCCTCTATGATTCAACATCCGGACAAGAATTATATTGATCCCATTCCTATTCATACTCATGAGCAGCCTGCATATTATTTCCATTTCGAAGAAGAGTTGGATGGTAAGCCATGGTATGTTGATATTCAGGGGTACTTAAAGAATGGAGATTATCCGGAGAATGCCACAAGTATTCAAAAATGCCCCATTCGGAGGTTAGCAAATCAGTTCTTCATAAGTAGAGAAATCTTGTACAAGAGGACTCCTGATTTAGGGCTGTTGAGGTGTGTCGATACTAGAGAAGCTTCGAGTTTGATTGAAGAAGTCCATGATGGAACCTGTGGCCGTCACATGAACGGATTTACCTTGGCCAAGAAAATGTTGAGATTTGGGTACTTTTAGTTGACTGTGGAGACAGATTACATTCGTTATATGCAAAAGTGTCATCAATGCCAAACTCATGCCGACATAATTCGAGTTCCTCCTACCGAGCTCCATGTCACTAGCTTCCCTTGGCCATTTGCAGCTTGGGGTATAGAAATCATTGGACATATCAAACCTGCCGCATCCAATGGGCATAGGTTCATCCTTGTTTCTATTGATTATTTCACCAAGTGGGTCGAGGACACTTCGCATAAGTCCATCACAAAAAGGTTGTAACTAATTTTGTTTGAGATCATATTATTTGTCAATTTGGGGTCCTTGAGTCAATTATTACAGATAACGATGCCAACCTCAATAGTGATCTGATGAAAGCTACATGTGAGAAGTTTAAGATCAACCATCGAAATTTTACAGCATAAAGGCCACAAATGAATAGAGCAGTTGAGGCTGCAAACAAGAACATCAAGAGAATATTGTGTAAGATGATCGACAACTACAGTGGCATGATAATCTACCTTTTGCGTTGTTAGGATACCGCACTACAATGAGGGTTTCTACAGGGGCCACCCCGTATCTCTTGGTTTATGGTGCTGAAGCCTTGATACCTGCTGAGGTAGAGATACCTTCTTTAAGGATTATTTAGGAAGCAAAATTAAGTGATGCCAAATAGGTGCAAAGTAGAATGGAGCAATTGGCACTCATTGATAGGAGGAGAATAAACGCAATTTGTCACGGGCAACTCTATCATAATAGAATGGCCAAAGCTTTCAACAAGAAGGTTAGACCGACGCATTTCACACCCGGGCAACTTGTTTTGAAACGGATCCTTCCAAATCAAGATGAGGCAAAAGGAAAGTTCGTACCAAATTGGCAGGGTTTTTACATGGTTCATCGGGTCTTGACATGAGGAGCACTCATACTCACAAAAATGGATGGCAAAGTGTAGCCCAAGCCTATCAATTCAAACGCGGTCAAGTGATACTTTATCTGAGAGTCTGAGATAGTTTATTCCTGTCATGCTTTCTTATCATGTAATTAGAACTATATTTGACCTGATTCCCATTTAAGAGGGATACGTAGGCGCTCCTGTGGAGTTTGGTCTTATCATAATAAAATTTTCCATTTCCCCTTATCAAGTATATGTAACTGGGGTAGAATTTTTGAGAGGGTCTCAAAAATTCCATCTGAAAAGCATTACCATAAGCCATGAGACTGGGGCAAAATTTTGAGGGAGCCTCAAAATTTACAACAAGCAACCGTTTGTTCTACAAGATTACTAGTCGAGGATCAAGTCTACACTGGGGCAGAAATTTTTGAGGGCCCTAAAATATTTCATCTAAGCTGCACTCTAAAAGCAAGGACATATCTTATAAGACGTTGTGAGGTCTCAAAACATGTCATGGTTTACGATTCAACAATATTTTGCTTCTCCTTTATATTAACATTTTATTTCTCTTCTCAAAGCAAAATTATTTCAAAACATGATTTTAAAACTTATATGTTCACTTGCCTGAGCGAGCGCCTGAAGAGGGTGCGACAGTCCACAAACACAAAGCAAGGAGGAAGGATGCAACAAAGAGCAGAAGCAGAAATCAACCTCCCCCTTTTTCAAATTAATGATTTTTCTTTGGATGCATAATTAGTAGGTAAAAATTCGAAAATCATCTCAGCAGCATCAAGACAATCATCATCAAAGTATAGCCAGTAAGCTAAGCTACCCTATCTCTTCAAAGAAGAATTGTATTTTAGCCCGAGAATTGCATTTTAGCCTGAGATTGCATTTGGCTTGAGAATTGCATTTGGCCTGAGAATTGCATAAATCCTGAGATTGCACTGGGCTCGAGAATTTCATAATGCCTGAGAATTGCATGGCTCGAGATTGCATTGAGATCGAGAATTATATTGAGCCCGAGAATTGCATTTTGGCCCAAAAATTGAATTTTGGCCCGTGAATTGCATTGAGCTCGAGAACTTCGAAAGTTGCATTTGTCCCGAGATTGCATTGAGTTTGAAAATTGCATTGAGCACGAGAATTGCATTTTGTCCCAAGAATTGCATTGAGCCCAAGAATTGCATTTGGCCCGAGAATTGCATTTGGCCCATGAATTGCATTTGGTCCAAGATTGCATTGTGCCCAAAATTGCATTGATCTTAAGATTGCATTTGGCCCGAGAATCGCATTGAGCCCGAGATCTGCATTGAGCCTGAGAATTACATTTTAGCCCGAGAATTTCATTTTGCCCGAGATTGCATTATGCTTGAGATTGTATTGAGCTCGAGATTGCATTTGGCCCAAGAATCGCATTGTGCCCGAGACTGCATTGTGCCCAAGATAACATTGTGTCCGAGAATTGCATTGTGCTCAAAATTACATTCAAGCTCGAGATCGCATCGAATCACAACAAACTACTACATATCAAATCATTCAAAAGCTACCAACGTCATTCTATGCTACACAAAATAGATACACTTTCTTTAATCATTATTTGATAGTCCTAAGGCATCATAGTCTAAAGGCATCATTTTCATAGCCTGCGGACATCATTTCATGGCCTAAAAATTTAATTTTTGCTTATCATGCTCCGAAGGCATCATAGTCTAAATGCATCATTTTCATGGCTTGCGGACATCATTTCATGGCCTGCAGACATCATTTCATGGCCTAAGGATTTTATTTCTGCTTGTCATGCTTCGAAGGCGCCATAGTCTAAAGGCATCATTTTCATGGCCTGCGGACATCATTTCATGGCCTAAGGATTTTATTTCTGCTTATCATGCTCCAAAGGAGTCATAGTCTAAAGGCATCATTTTCATGGCCTGCAAATATCATTTCATGGCCCGAGGATTAATTTTACGTATCATGGCCCTAAGATATCATCACTTAAGACAACATCTATACCATCTTAAGCAACTTTTCATGGTCTTAAAGGTAACTTGCATCATGTTTTAATACCGATGATACTTTATGTCAGGCCCTGAGGCTACTCCCTAGACGTAACACTATGCTTAGTGTGATAAGTGACCCCAAGCTAACCCTTGGTCTGGCATATCTAGACAATTCAATTAAAAACATATAGTATGCGGAAACTGAAAACAATTTAATTTCTGAAGTGGGAAAGATCCCAAAACATGTCTAAATATATATATATATATATATAGTATAGTGATGACTGAAAACAATGCTAACAACTCATTAGCTGAAGCTAGTCTATGTCTGAAAGCCTCTAACTGATGTGAGTTGCTGGGACATGCCCCCAACTAACTCTAATAATCGGAAAACTAAAAAGTAAAACTGAAAGATGAAAGCATGTCTATCGTCCTCGAGCTATGAGGACTAACCACTAAAGCTGCTGAGTAAGAATTGGAAATTGAGCTAAGCGCGATCTCGATGCTGAGCGCCTAAACCTACATCATGAAATGATGTAGCACAAAACTATGTGTCAGTACTTTGAATGTACTGAGCATGCGAGATATGGGCTAAACTGAACAACATAATACTAAACATGGAAATACATATTAAAGCATAAACTGGATAATAAGTGGGATACAATGACCAAGTACTAATATGAACATAGAATATGATATGTTGAACTGAATAACTGAAATATATACTGAGTACATGGTCAATGCAATATGAATCTGACTGTGGGAGATCTGAGCTAACTATGGGGCCAACCTGTAACCCTGGATGAAAGGGTGTTCGTACCTTGCCAAGGGTACAAACAAGTCTGATGTGGATCCACTAATTGATGTCCGCAAGGGACGAGGGTGACCAGCCTAATATGGAAGCTGACCCCCTTCTATACCTACGGTGAGCCGTAGTTCTGGGACTTGGGGATTTCTACTAAAGGTCTTAGCCTAATCTGATAGCTAAGCCTTTAGCTCGTCATCCGCTCGATACTAAGTCTATTCCCAACTGAATGTAAGAGATAAAATGCAAGCTGAAGTACTAGATAGCTCATATACTGATAGTTATCTGAGAATGCAACATACATATATACTGAAAACATGATAGCATTCTATTTTGAAACATGGTTGTCCTAATTATCTTTCTAGCAAGTATATATTATGAATACTGAAGTTCAATACAAGCTAGGGTTATTGAATTATGTATATGTGACTATACTAATTCTCCAAGAAACATATATCTAATACCACTTAAGCAATATCATCTTAATTGAAAGGAATCCCTAAGATTTAGGAACCCTAGGTGTGAATATTTCATGGAGAACTGAAGAACTAACTAAAATCTAGGGACCTAATGGGTGAAAGGAACCCATTAGTGAAATCCCACATAACTGGAGAAGAAACTATAGAGGAAATCCTTGGGTTTTGGGCTGAGCTTGAAGAAGACCTCCTGCTAGTTCTTGAGAGAAAAATGTCGCCTCTTTTGTTTCTTTTCTTTCTAAGTCTGATAATTTTAGGAGGATAGATGATTTAGGTAGCTTTTTACTAATTAATTAGGCTTATAATAACCAAAAACTTGTAACTTAGGCCTTAAAAGAGGGAGGAAAATTTTGGAATACCCCTGGGAAATTTAAAAGAACTCCGCTGAAAATCACGACTTAGGGATCACAGCTTGGTTGACAGATCATAGTCCTGGATGATGGACCATCAACTGAGTTGTGTCCTTTCCAGGAGTCTTGGGGGTTCTCTGATTTGAGGAAACCACGACTCCACAGGATGGACTGTTGTTCTGAATGACATTTCGTCGTGTGGTTCGTCGTGTGGTTCGTCGTGTGGTTCGTAGTTCCTGGGACTCTGGATGAGGGTCTTCTGGTCTGAGGATTCCATGATTCAAAGGATGGACTGTTGTTCTGAAGTATGGTCCATAGTCTGACTTGTTGTTTCTGGGATTGAAATGATGGTCCTCTGATTCAGGGGAACCACGAGGGACAGAACGGACCGTGGTTCTAAACTACAGTCCGTGATCCTGTTTGAGGTTCTGAGGGAGGAAATTAGTACTCCTCTGGTCTTTGGATACATGAGTCAAATGACGGTTCATGGTCCTGGACTACGATCCATTATTTTACTCGTGGTCCCTGGGGCATCAACTCTGGGTCTACTGGAAATGGGAATTACGATCAAGATGATGGACCGTGGTTCCATACTACGGTCTGTGATCTTAACGGTAGTTCTTGGAAACTTGAATTTTTTTCTTGATTTTTCTGCTGAGTACAGTCCAATAGCTTGTTCATATCCTGGGATGTTACAATATCTCCCCCTTAGGATTATTCGTCCTCGAATGAAGACTAGACAAGTCGAGTTCTGAGGAAAAAAGTTGCAATCCCTACCAACTGAGTACTAGAAGCTGATATCTAACTGAGTTGAGGTCTATGGAAATAAAAACATGCTGAAATACAAGGATAACTGAGGGAAACAATATACTGAGACTGAATTACACAAGAGTAAATTGAGAGACTAGAGGGGAACTATTACCTCAAGCTGAAACTGAATCTGAAGGAAAGAGGTGAGGGCACTTAGCCATCATGGCTGCTTCTGCTTCCCAAGTAGCTCACTCTATGGACTGATTCCTCCATAAAATTTTTACTGAGGTGACTTCCTTATTTCTTAACCTACGAACGTGACGGTCAAGAATCTCAACTGGAACCTTCTCATAGGTGAGGCTATCCTTCACAACCACACTCTTTAAAGGTACTATCGATGCTAGATCACCCACACACTTCTTCAACAAGGAAATATGAAAGATGGGTGAACTACTGCTAGTTCTGCTGGCAAATTTACCAACCCTTTTCAGGATTCTATAACGACCTACATATCTGGGACTGAGCTTCTCTTTCTTGCCAAACCTCATCACCCCCCTCATGGGTGACACTTTTAGGAGGACCCAATCATCGATTTTGAACTCTAAGTCCCTTCTCCTCATATCTGCATAGGACTTCTGACAACTCTGAGCTGTCTTTGGTCTATCTATGATGAGCTAAACTTTCTCCATAGCCTCATGAACTTAATCTGGCCTAACCAAGTCTGCTTCACCTACTTCGAATAGCCAACCAGTGACCTGCACCTACACTCATAGAGTGCCTCATATGGGGCCATTTGAATACTAGAATATAAGCTGTTATTATAGGCGAACTCTATGAGAGGTAGGTTATCATCCCAACTACCCTTAAAATCGATCACGCAAGCTCTCAACATGTCCTCTAAATTTGAATGGTACGCTCTACCTGACCATCCATCCTCTAAGAATGCTGAGATTTGCCTGAGTACCAAGACCTTTCTAAAATGATCTCCATAAATGAGATGCAAATTGAGGGCCCCTATCTAAGATGATAGACAAGGGAACCCCATGCAACCTGGCTATCTCGTTCATATAGAGTCTGGCATAGTCCACCGCTAAATTTGTAGTCTTGACAGCCAAGAAGTGAGTTGGCTTAGTAACTCTGTCCACTATCACCCAAATGGAGTCGTGCTGTCTGCGAGTGCGAGGTAAACCCATAATCAAATCCATGTTGATCACTTACCACTTCCAAGTAGGAATGCTAATCTCCTGAGTCACACCTCCTGGTTTCTGATGTTCCACTTTAACCTACTGACAGTTGGGACACTTAGCCACAAAATCTGCAATGTCCCTTTTCATATTGTTCCACCAATAGATTTCTCGTAGATCACGGTACATCTTAGTGGCACCGGGATGAATAGAATACCTAGAGTTATGGGCTTATGTAAGGATCTGCTGCCTCAACTCACCCACATTAGGAACACATAGGCGATCCTGGTAACAAAGCACACCATCTCCCCCTTGGGAGAAAACCTCAACTCTCTGCTGATGAACTGCACCTTTCAGCTGAAGCAATATGGGATCACTGTCCTGTTTCTCCTTAACCTCCGCTACTAATGAAGATTCTAAATAATTCTGGACTATCACACCACCATCTGTCGTGTCTATAAGGCAAACCCCTAAGCGATCAAGCCTGTGAACATCTCTGACTATTTCTTTCTTATCTTCCTCAACATATGACGCACTACTCATGGACAGTCTGCTGAGGGCATCAGTCACTACATTGGCCTTACCTGGATAGTAGAGCACATTCATATCATAATCTTTGAGAAACTCAAGCCATCTTCTTTGATGAAGATTCAACTCTTTCTGGGTGAACACATACTGGAGGCTCTTATGATCTGTGAACACATCAACATAAACACCATACAAGTAGTGTCTCCAAATCTTTAGGGCAAACACAATAGCTACAAGCTCAAGGTCATGAGTTGGGTAGTTCTTCTCATGGACCTTAAGCTGCCTAGAAGCATAAGCTATGACCTTACCCTACTGCATCAAAATACAACCTAGGCCGACCCTGGATGCATCACAATAAACCACATATCCATCTGAACCCTCTAGTAGAGTCAAAATGAGACATGTAGTCAACCTGGTCTTCAGTTCTAAGAAGCTTTTTTCACATTCATCTGACCACTGGAACTTGACCTTTTTCTGAGTCAACTTGGTCAATGGTGCAACTATGGATAAAAATCCCTCAACAAACCTCTTGTAGTAACCTGCCAAACCCAAAAAACTCCTGATATCAGTCGGAGAGGTGGGTCTAGGCCAGCGCTTTACTGCCTTAATTATTTGAGAATCTACTCGGATCCCTTCGCTGGATACTACCTGACCAAGGAAAGTGACAGACTGTAACCAGAATTCACATTTACTGAACTTAGTGAATAGCCAGTTATCCTTAAGAGTTTGCAGAATAACTCTCAGATGGGTTGCATGCTCTTCCTCATTACGAGAATATACGAGGATATCATCAATAAAGACGATGAAGAATAAGTCCAAATACTATTTGAACACTCTATTCATTAAGTCCATAAAAGCTGCAGGAGCATTGGTTAGTCAAAAGACATAACTACAAATTCATAGTGACCATACCGAGTCCTGAAGGCTGTCTTCGGAATGCCACTATCTCTGACTCTGAGCTGATGATAGTCAGATCTGAGGTCTATCTTAGAAAAGCAACTAGCACCCGTAAGTTGGTCGAACAAGTCGTCAATCCTGGGGATGGGATATTTATTCTTGATTATGACTTTGTTCAACTGACGGTAGTCGATACACATCTAGAGAGAACCATTTTTATTATGCACGAACAATACTGGAGCACCCCATAGAGAGCTGTTGGGTCTGATGAAGCCCTTATCTAGAAGGTCTTTCAACTATTCTTTCAATTTCTTAAGCTCCGCTGGAGCCATTCTGTAAGGAGGAATCAAAATAGGCTGGGTATTTGGAAGGAGATCTATTCCAAAGTCAATTTCCCATTTGAGAGAAACTCTGGGGAGATCTTCTAGAAACACTTCTGGGAATTCATTCACCAATGGTACTGACTCAAGAATTGGGGTTTCGGAGTTTGAATCCTTGACACGAACAAGATGATAGATATACCCTTTGGAAATTATTTGTTTGGCCTTAAGGTAGGAGATAAATTGACCTACAAGCACTGAGTTACTACCCTTCATTTTAAGACTGGCTCGTTTGGAAACTGAAACTGAATGATCCTAATTCTAAAATTGACTGAGGCATAACATGAGTGTAACCAATCCATTCCTAGAATCATATCAAAATCAATTATTTCTAACTCTACAAGATCTGCTGAGGTGACTTTCTGGAAAACTGTGACAAGGCAATTTTTGTATACCCATCTAACTATAACTGGGTCATCAACTGGAGTAGAGACTGAGAAGGGTTCTGGGAGAATTTCTGGACTGACACCAAAATTTACTGCTATATATGGAGTTACAAATAAAAGCGTAGCCAGGATCTAACAATGCATAAACATCTAAATGGAAGACTTGCAATGTACCCGTGACCACATCAAAAGAATCCTCCTGGTCCTGATGAGCCTGAAGAGCATACAACCTATTCTAGCGCTGACCACCATCTGTACCAGACGAGGCACCCTACTGAGTGGGGTGACTCGCTGAAGCTGCTGCAGAGCTGGTCTAATTTTTTGGGCAAACATCCTTGCCTTTTTGAGTAGCTGCTGGACAATCTCTCATCATGTGGCCTGGCTTACCAAATCCAAAGCAATTTCCACTACCTGCCATGCACTCACCTTGGTGATTTCTACCACACTTCTTACACACTAGATGAGTGCGTCCACTAGTAACTGCACCTTGGGACTTAGAGCCTGGCACTCTATCCCATCGATCCTTCTTGAATTTAGGCACTGGGGCAATAGCAGAAGATGGAGTTGGAGCCAAAGTCTTCTGACGGAACTGGGAGAGGTTACCACCCTCTGACCTCTGCTGAGAGTAGCTAAAGTCACCTGTTCTAGCCCTTTTACTGTCTCCTCCCCTTTCCTTAATTTTCTCCTCCTCAATCTGTTGAGCATAAGTGACCAACCTGGAGATGTCCATTTCCTTAATAAGCATGGCAGTCTTCCATTCCTTGACCACATCATCGGACATATCAGACACGAACTTGCTCATACGAGCTTTGGTGTCAGCTACTATTGCTGGAGCATACTTTGATAGCTATGTGAACTTGAGAGCATAATCTTTCATACTTATGTAATTCTATTTCAGATTAATAAATTCCTGGACATTGGCCTCCCTGGGCTCAAGTGGGAAGAACCAGTCCATAAAGGTAATATTAAAATGATTCCAACTTATTGGGCCTGGATTTGTACCCCGGGATTCCTTCAACTGCTGGTACCATGTGTAAGCCACTCCCTTCAACTGATAGGCAGCCAAATTTGCACTCTCGACTAGAGTGACACCCATAATATCTGTTACCTTCTGGATGTCATTGAGAAACTCTTGTGGATCCTCTTCTAACTTAGACCCATGAAATTCCAGAGGGTTTATCCGAGTGAAGTCCCAGATTCTAGCTGCAGCATTATTAGTCTGAGGTAGAGCTGGTACCACAGCCTGCTGATTAACCTAAGTGGTCATGGACTAAGAAAGCACTTGGAAAGCATCCCTGAATTTAGCATGCATGACTTGCTCATTCAATGGGTCTGCTAGAGCTGCTGGTGCTGGCTGATTCCTGGCGTTAGCTCTTCTGGGAGGCATTTTCTGAAATGTGAAGAGCAGGAGTTAGAAGGATATTAAATAGATATCATACTTTATAGAACGAGCTGGAAAAGAAATAAGGAAAGTTGTTCCTAATGACATCTCGTAGCTTCTCCCCCATAGGTGTGACGCGCTTCACACCCATGAAGAAGACTCTACTTGATGCAGCTTTCAGACACCCTAGGACACTTAAACTTGAGGCTGTGATACCAAGTTTGTCATGCCCTGAGGCTACCCTTAGACGTAACATGGTGCTTAGTGTCACAAGTGACCCCAAGCTAACCCATGGTCTGACATATCTAGACAATCTCAGTTAAAAACATATGCTGTGTAGAAACTAAAAACAATTTAATGTCTGAAGTGGGAAAGAGCCCAAAACATGTCTAAATATATATATATATATATATATGTATATATATATGTAGAGTATAGTGATGACTGAAAACAACGCTAACAACTCATTAGCTGAAGCTAGTCTATGTTTGAGAGCCTCTAACTGATGTGAGTTGCTGGGATATGCCCCCAGCTAACTCTAATAATATGAAAACTGAAAGTAAAACTAAAAGATGCAAGCATGTCTACCGTCCTCGAGCTATGAGGACTCACCACTGAAGTTTCTGAGTAAGGGCTGGAAATCGAGCTAAGCGCGATCTGGATGCTGAGCGCCTGAACCTATATCATAAAATGATATAGCACAAAAGTATGCGTCAGTACTTTAAATGTACTGAGCATGTGAGATATGGGCTAAGCTGAACAACATAAAACTGAACATGGAAATACATACTGAAGCATAAACTGGATAATAAGCGGGATACAATGACCAAGTACTAACATGAACATAGAATATGATATGCTGAACTGAATAACTGAAATATATACTGAGTACATAGTCAATGTAATATGAATCTGACTGTGGGAGATACTATTAACCGACATACCCCAAGCTGAGCTAACTATGGGTCCAACCTGTAACCCTGGATGGAAGGGTGTGCGTACCTTGCTAAGGGTACAAACAAGTCTGACATGGATTCACTAACTGATGTCCGTAAGGGACAAGGGTGCCAGCCTAACCTGGCAGCTGACCCCCTTCTATACCTATGGTGGCACCGTAGTTCTTGGACTTGGGGACTAATACTAAAGGTCTTAGCCTAACCTAACAGCTAAGCCTTTATCCCCTCATCTGCTCGATACTAAGTCTACTCCCAACTGAATGTAAGCGATAAAATGCAAGCTGAAGTACTGGATAGCTCATATACTGATAGTTATATGAGAATGCAACATACATATATATTGAAAACATGATAGCATTCTATTTTGAAACATGGCTGTCTGAATTATCTATCTAACAAATATAGATTATGAATACTGAAGTTCAATACAAGCTAGGGTTACTGAATTCTGTACATGTGACTATACTAATTCTCCAAGAAACATACATCTAATAGTACTTAAGCAATATCATCTGAATTAAAAGGAATCCCTAAGATTTAAGAACCCTAGGTATGAATATTTCATGGAGAATTGAAGAACTGACTGAAATCTAGGGACCTAATGGGTGAAAGGAACCCACTAGTGAAATCCCACATATCTGGAGAAGAAACTATGGAGGAAATCCTTGGTTTTAAGGCTCAGCTTGAAGAAGACCTCCTGCTAGTTCTTTAGAGAAAACTGTAGCTTTTTTTGTTTCTTTTCTTTTTAAGTCTGATGATTTTAGGAGGATAGATTATTTAGGTAGCTTTTGACTAATAATTAGGCTTAGAATAACCAAAACGTCGTAGCTTAGGCCTTAAAAGAGGGAGGAGAAGTCCGAAATACCCCTGGAAAATTTAAAAGAACTCTGCTGAAAATCGTGACTCAGGGATCACGACTTGGTTGACAGACCGTAGTCCTGGATGATGGATTGTCAACTGAGTCATGGTCCTGTCTAGGAGTCTTGGGGGTTCTCTGATCTGAGGAAACCACGACTCCATAGGATGGACCGTGGTTCTGAATGATGGTTCATCGTGTGGTTCGTGGTTCCTGAGACTCTGGCTGAGGGTCTTCTGGTCTGATGATTCCATGAGTCAAAGGATGGACCATTGTTCTGAAGTATGGTCCATAGTCTAACTCGTGGTTTCTGGGCTTGAAATGATAGTCCTCTGATTAAGGGGAACCACGAGTGACAGGATAGACCGTGGTTCTAAACTACGTTTCGTGATCCCGTCCGTGGTTCTGAGGGAGAAAATTGGTACTCCTCTGGTTTTTGGATCCACGAGTCAAATGTCAGTTCATGGTCCTGGACTACGTCCTATTATTTGACTCGTGGTCCCTGGGGCATCAACTCTGGGACTACTAGAAATGGGAAATACAGTCAAGACGGTGGACAGTGGTTCCATTCTATGGTCCGTGATCTTAACCGTGGTTCCTAGAAACTTGAATTTTTTTATGGATTTTTCTGCTGAGTACAGTCCAGTAGCTGGTTCATATCCTGGGGTGTTACACTTTATTTAAACACTAATCTTTTATCTAGTCATAATAGAAATTGCAGACATGGAGAGCCAAGCAGGTCAAGAAACGAAATTAGTCGTCGTCTTCGCTTTCAAAACATAACTCTTTTTATCCATATATCCCCAACACTGGACTATTGCTCACAACTTATTCCACGTTGATCGTTTAAATCTCATCGACTCGTGCCAATGACATCTTCATCCGAAATTTCAATTGTATAGTTCCTTTAGAAACTTCGTTCATTCCGAAATCTAGAACTACACACAACCTAATTCCCATAAAATGAGGGATATGTAGGTGACTTGAAAACTGAAGTCTCGGCCCCAACATTTTCATAATCCCTTCTTGTTTCCCCGATTTCGAAGAATTATTCTTCTGGTCGGACAAAATTAGCTACTAAGTCAATATTCCTTGCCCGATAATTCATCCTTCATTCCCAAGCAAGGAAGGGGTAGCTATTGAAACCCAATTTTGACTCCCTATACCTCGCTCGGGCTGTTATTTTATTAGTATTTCTTCTATTAAAAATAATTTTCTTAACGTATTATTTTTATTTATTAAATAAATCGCGTGTTTTATCATTATTTGACGCTTTCTAAAGTTGTATTAATTCTTTAAAATATTATTACTTTATCATGAATTTTGTCTCAAATTATATTACGTTGATTTTACGCATAAAATACGTATAGAATTTGGCAAATTAATAATAATTAGTATTATTCCCATTATTGGTATTCATTATTCTCATTACCGTTACTTTAACTTTCGTTATTATTTCGCTATAATCATCACTCTATTTAGTATCTTTATTATTATTATTATTATTATTATTTGCGTTGTTATTATCATTTCTTTTATTCTTAGCATTATAGTTATTATTATCGGGGTTTTATTATTATCATTTTTGTATTATAGTTATTATTTTAATTACTAGTATTATTTATTTGCTCAATAACTATTGAGATAATAGCTCAATTTGCAATTTTCTTCTCAATTTATTTAAATTCCCCCTTCCTATCTAATCACTTTTAATTCTAGCCTAAATTGAGTCAATTTAGGCTTAATTTTAAATTCTAAATTTAATTTTAATTGTCCAAATTCGTTTGACCCGTCCAGGTACCCGCCTGACCGTCTCCATGACCCGACCCGCATAAGATTTAATCTCAACTGTTGATCATATGTGATCAACGATCAAGATTAGTCCACCCTCTTTCTTTCCTTTTTAATTATACACCCCCTCAAACCCTAATCCTCATTTTTCTTCCCACCAGCCGTCGCCCCTTCATCTCTCTCTCTTTCTCTCCCTCACTTCTCTTAACCACCGCCTCCCGTCAGTGGTCAACATCCTTCCAAACAACCACCACTTCCCATCCTTCACTCTTCCTCTTCTCCTTACCCCACACCACCTGTAAACAACCACCCTTTCCTTTCTCACTCGCTCTCCATCCCTTCTCTTTTCTCCCACGCCGATGAGTGGTGGCCCATTGTTGCCACCTTGCTTCAAATGACGCCGCCATCCTCCTCTCTTAATCCCTCCATGCCCCCGCTAGTCACTACCACAACGCCACCCTCCGGTGGAACCCTATCAGTGAAAATCTCATTCAAAACCCCACATCACCACCGCCAATTGTATACAGCCGATAAACCACCAAATACTCACCTCCACCATACCAGTAAAAAACCCACCAAACCAGGTCCATGTTCTCTCCATCGGTAGAACATCAAGCCCCGGCGCTGCCGTATTTGTTATTTTCTTCTCTCTGACGAACTTTAAGTTTCTTCAACAAAGAAACATCGGGAGCAGACCATCGATATTATATGCATTGCTTTTAATGGTTCTCGTAACTAATGCTTCATCTTGATCTGTGTTAGCTTTGGTATACTCACGGATTACCACGAATCCATTCTAGGTTTGGTACTTTTTCTTGATTCAATTTCATCCTCTTTTTCTCTTGTTATCGAATTTTAGATGTGAATTTAGTAGAGTGTGACTGTGAGTTTATGTCTGTGATTTTGCGTTAATTATCAATTGTAGACTAGCATGTGTAGAAAACCGCAATTTTCATGAACCTTCACCGGTAACTCCAATGCTGAAAATTTCAAGTATGTGCGATTTTCTTGGTGAATTCGATGTCTAAGCATGTTGTAATCATCGCATTGTGTTCTAAGGTTGAAGTATGTTGGGTTGTCTCTGTGATTGAATTCAGTTTTCTTTAAGTTGCCGCTAAAATTGGTCCTAGGAGAGGGAGGTATTCACCTTCTTGCTCCTATGATGGGCATAATTGCTATTTGTGTGGTGGTCGTGACGGACATTAGAGAGAATGCCCTAATGATAACCATCCCCATCCCCCCTCTTATGCTAACAAAGTTGCTAGTGGTTCTTGTGATCATAATAGGAACCATGACTTAGCATGCAAAGAAGGCATATGCACCAAGCTCAAAACCCTCTTAGCCTCGGTAAACACCCTAGAGGAGGGTGTGAAATCCATAAAACAAGGCTTCATGGACACATGAGCTAAGGAAGAAGAGGAAAACACAAGGGATGTTCATGAATTGAAGGTGTTGTGGCAACTAACTACCCTATACATAAATCATGATGCTGAAAGCAAGCGAATGATACTAGAGTTTCAATTAAAATTTCAACGATTCATCTTGAAAGACTCTAGTTCATTCCAAAGTGAGAATGTTATAAATGAGGCAAGTTTGAAGGCGGAGACACCCAAATCTTACTCCAACCACTTTTTGACCTTAAGTTTGGTTGAATGGACAAAAGTCAAAGTAATCAAGCTTTTGGAAGATTTTGGAATGAGGATGGATGGAGGTTTATCCAGTTTTATGTTTATCATTGAAAGAAGGCAAAATAACCTTCCTCACTTGAAGGCAAAAAAGTGCCAAATGCGAAACCTATAAAATGTCCTTCTTATGTTCACACCTTCACCCCGTGATTGTCACTGGAAGTTCGATTCAAAATTGGGTTGAAGGTTCAAATACTCAAAATGGATATCCAAATGGTGACAAGACTTACGTCGCGCCGCGACATTAAATTGTGCGCTTGATGGGAGGCAACCCATCGTATGAAAAATTCATTTTTATGTTTCACTTCACTTTTTGTTTCTATTTGATTTGTTTTTAGATGCTCAAGGGAATTATAAGAGGAACCAAGTGTTGAAAACCACCAAAAATACATCTGAAAAATACGCATTTCGCACCTGGAAGAGTGCCCTTTGCACAAGCCATCATACAAGGAACCAGTGACTTTGGAAAAAATATTAGACTGTGCGAAAGAGGTGCGTTTTGAACCTCTTATTGTGCCCGTCGCACATGCTTTAGCATGAGCACCCAGTGGGCTGAATGAAAATTGAAAAATCATGAGACGCTGCAGATTCCGCATTTGCGATGGTCCGCAATTGTGGAACTTTTTACCGCAAAAGCTGAATTTCTGCAATTGCGGCATTTTTACTACAATTGCAATAGTTTGCACTGCAATTTTTTTTAGGTTGGTTCATACTCTAAAAAAGAATCAGTTTATTTTCTCTCTTCCATTCACTAACAAGAACAACACCAAGACTCACTCATCTTTACAAGGATCCAGGTATGACAAGCGAAGCCCCGTCCATCATTGTATCTTGTGTTGCTTAGTTTCACTGGGGACATTGCAACATGTTTAGTTGGGGGTGGACATTTGGGTAGTAGTTATGCTTGTTTTAGATACTTTTGTTCTATTCCCTTGCCGGTCTTGTTTCTTTGGATATTATTCTTTCACCCTCGCCGGGCCTTGTGTTGTTGAAACCTTGTTAGAATAGTCGTTTGTGTTATTTCCTTACTCATAGCTTCTTTATTTTCCTTTATATAGTAGCTTTGTTTGGTGTTTGAAGCCAGGGAAGTCTGAGTACCCGCTAGGCTAGATGAAATTGCTTGTGTATTGGGGTGCGCCATATCGATCTGGATAGATGATTTGTCCCAATGATAGATTGAGTGACGTCATTCTTAAGGGCAAATGGGCGGGTTGGGTTGAAATTAGAGAGATTAAAATGAGTTGAATTATAATTGAGTTGGGTCATGACTCGCCCAAATTTACTTTGGGTTGAATTGGGTTGGATTAAATTGGGCTAAAAATTGGGTTGGGTCATGACCCGTCCAATTTGACCTGTTTAATCTAATCAATACTACTACTTATATTAATATACTTTTGTACTATTATATTATTATCACCCACCCTCACCCACCCCCACCCCCGCCCCCACCACCTCCACCCCACCCAAAATCTAATTTTTTAATTTTAATTTTTTGTAAAAAAGTAATATTTTTGGTACCCCAACCCAATCTCCCCCCTCACCCCATCCCACCCCACCCTCAGCCCCCACCCACCATGACCTCCACCCCACTCAAAATCTAATTTTTTAATTTTTATTTTAAAATTTATTTTAAAAAAAGTAATATTTTCAGTACCCCCACCCCCTACCCCCACCAACTCTACCCCATCCAAAACTCAATTTTTTAATATTTATTTAAAAAATAAAATAAAAAAAGTAATATTTTTTGTGCCCCCCAGCCCCTACCCCCCACCACCTCCACCCCACCCCCAGCCCCCTACCCCCACCACCTCCACCCCATCCAAAATTTAATTTTTTAATTTTTATTTTAAAAAAATTTAAAAAAGTAATATTATTGGTACTCCCACCCAACCCCCTTATCCCCCATCACCTCCACTCAACCCAAAACTCAATTTTTTAATTTTAATTTCTAAAAAAAATAAATTAAAAAGTAATATTTTTGGTAACCTCTCCACCCCGAGCCCCCCTCCCACCCCCAACCTACCCCCTAGAAAATATTTTCTACTTTCTAATCAAAAATAATTTTTTTTTTTTGAAAAATGTGTTCTCACTCATCAATCAAATAGTAGAAAATATTTTCCGAAAAGAAGCGGGTTAAAGTTGAGATATAATTGGGCTCAACTCAAAATTATTTTAAATGGGTTGAACTCAAATGTGTTGAAAGTTGACCCAATATCAAATTATCATGAACCCAACCCATAAAATTCTGGGAGGGTTGGGCGGATTATGTGTTATTGGGTTCATTTTAACACTCCTACTTTTTACCAATTAGTGATTACATAGATGCAAAATGTGGCTCTATTTGTCCATGTTTAGGAAGAAAAATTGATCCGTTTTGAATAGTTCGCATTCCATGTGTTGTGAGTTTTGTTGAATAATCATCGTACTTGCTTGTGTCATCTAGAACTTGCCCGGTTAATTATTTCAATGCTAGTCTTAATTGTATTGGTTGGAAAAATGATCTTAGGCCTTCTTTGTGATTGTTGAAGCCTACTAAGCCTTTAAATCAAACCATTGCATTCAAATTGTATCACTAGTCACCCCTCTTGAGCCTAATACCTCTTCTTTCACAACCTTGGTACAAGCCTTAAACCATTTTGATCCCTCTTTTGAACCCGTCCCTCCTTGAACTCTACAGGTGTGAAATCAAGGCTAAAGGCCTAAGTTGGGGGTGATGAAGAAGTACCTTGGAGGAGTGGCAAGTGAGTAATTTTGGTTTGTGGATCTAATCCGAAAGTAATTGTCAAAAAGAAGAAAGAATTTGAAAAAGAATGCAATAATGAAAGGAAAGAAAAGAAATGAATCCTTCAAGGTGAAAAAATTGATAAAATTTGGGCCCCAATTGAAATGAGTAAAATGGTGTCTTGTATTGAATAAAAATGAAAAGAAATGGCTTTGGTTTCAAATTGAAAAAAGTTGTGTGGAGTTTGAGGAGAATGTATTAACTTGAATCCAAATGTGTATCCTAACCTTCCCTGAGCCTACATTACAAGCTTAGAAAAGTCTTTTGAGATCTTCGACCGATTGTTTTTTGAGCTAGTGGCGAATGAAAATAAGGGCAAGCTTATACTTATTCGTACTTGAAGTTCTTTTTGAGTGTGAGTGTTGTGCATTTGTCCCGTATTTTATCATTGTAAATAGAGTGTTTTGGGACTTTCTTTATTGTGAAGGCATGTGAACTAGGATAGTGGTGATTTTGTTACTTTCCGAAAAGGAATCAAATGAGCATGATTGGTGAACTAGTGGTCTTAAGTCACTTCTTGAAGATTGGTTGTTGTCACTTGGTCATATTTGTAAGTCTTTTGCAAATCCTGAAAAGGTTTGTGAAATTGAGGGGATTGTTATGTTGAGCATTCACTTGTGATTGACTAATTATTAGTACCAACCGAAATCATATCCTCTGTGCTTGAGTTGATAAGTGTGTGTGAAAATGATTGGATGGTCCTTGTGCTTGGTAGTTGGATTCCCTAAGAATTGAATTGTGATTTGCTTGAGGACAAGCAAGAGCTTAAGTTGGGGGTGTTGATAAGTGGTGAAATTACCACTTATTTATATCTCTTTTCTTAAGCTTTAGCGTCCTCTAATGGTTATATGAGACCAGTTATAGCTTGCATTGATCTATTTCAGGTGATTCTTATTCATGAAAAAAAACTATGAAGCAATTCGGATAAAAGAAGCTAAAAATGAGGTAAAGAGAGGAACAAGCCTCAGATGCTACAAATGCGGCCACAGGACCGCAAATGCAGCCACAGGACCACAATTGCGGAAGTCAGCAGAAGTCAATAGACTACAAATGTGGCCACAGGACCGCAATTGCGGTGTCTGTTCATTAATTGGAATACCTCCATTGCAAAGCTTCTTCTGAAATTGCTGAAAATGGGCTCAACCAGGCCCAAATTGGTCATTTCACACTTTTGGAAACCCCAATCCACATAAAAGACCTCTCAGCCATTTTGGAACCTATCTTTGGCAAAATTTCACAACTCTTGACAAGATTGGAGAGCAAGTTCATCAACAAACACCATAGGAGTGAGGATTTGGATGCTCTTTATTGTAAAATCTTTAGTTTTCATAATTCAACTCTTGTTCTTAATTGCTAATTTGTAGGTGTAATTGTTGAATTGAGATTTGGGGTTTTGTATTAGAGATAATACTAAATTTGGATATTTAATTCTTATGTTGTACTTTCTCTTGATTAATTATGTTGGTCTATTGAATCTTCCATGCTTGAATCTTATAGTTGATGGTTGCAAATATTGACTTAGCTTTCTAATTGTGTTCTTTCTTGAAAGAGGAGTTCCTCAATTCGGGAAGGTTTAATAGTGGAAATTTGGAGTTTCCACTCTAGATCAAGGCTAGAGATAGTTTGGTTGCCGGAAACTCCTATCTAAGAGTTGGGGTTAGAAATAGCGCAACTTACCCAAGTTAATTTGTTGGTTATTGCTCACTCATGGTGATTCGAGAGAACCCATGAGGACAGTTGCTTGATTGGTTGAAAGACGGTTGAGCATACCTTTAGCCAAAACTACCCATGAGTTAATTGGGTGCAAGTCCTGTGAATTGAATTCCCATTCCCAATTCTCCCTTGTTGTCTCTGCTTGTTGAAAGCAAGGTGAAAACCATTGATCAATCTATCTTTTATTTGATTTTATTTTATCCTTAGTTTTAGTTTAAAACCCTCCTAACGTTATCTTTTATTTTTGCTCTTTGAACTTCAATAAGTTGCTTGGATTCTTTATTTGTTCAATCGAAATTACATTGTTTTCTGTAGGATCAACCCCGACGCCCTTCAGGAATATAAATGTGTTTTGCTTTAACGATCACAATCACCTCTATTGGATAGTGTATTTGAGCATTATCGAAAATGGCGTCGTAGCCGGGGAGCAATTTAGTGTATTGAGTTAGTCTAGAATTTGAGTTTACTTACTCTAGTTCAATTTTGTGAATATTTGTCCTTATTTTGTTTAGTTTTATTTTGAGTGATTTATTCCATGGCATCTCAGAATGTTAGAAATGTTGGTGGTTACATTCCAATTTATATCCTCGACTATTGTGTTTATTGTGGAGGATCCTACCTTGGGCAAAGATGTAAAATTGGTCCTAGGAGAGGGAGGTATTCACCTTCTTTCTCCTATGATGGGCATAATTGCTATTTGTGTGGTGGTCGTGACGGACATTAGAGCGAATGCCCTAATGATAACCATCCCCATCCCCCCTCTTATGCTAACAAAGTTGCTAGTGGTTCTTGTGATCATAATAGGAACCACGACTTAGCATGCGAAGAAGACATATGCACCAAGCTCAAAACCCTTTTGGAATCGATAAACACCCTAGAGGAGGGTGTGAAAACCATAAACCAAGGCTCCGTAGACACAAGAGCTAAGGAAGAAGAGGAAAACACAAGGGATGCTCATGAACTAAAGGTGTTGTAGCAACCAACTACCCCATACATGAATCATGATGACGAAAGCCAACAAATGATACTAGAGTGGCAATGCAAAGTTCAACGGTTCATCTTGAAAGACTCTAGTTCATTCCAAAGTGAGGATATTATAAATGAGGCAAGTTTGAAGGCGGAGACACCCAAATCTTACTCCAACCACTTTTCGACCTTAAGTTTGGTTAAATGGACGAAAGTTAAAGTAATCAAGCTTTTGAAAGACCTTGGAAGGAGGATGGATGGAGGTTTATCCGGTTTCACGTTTGTTGTTGAAAGAAGGCAAAATGACCTTCCATACTTGAAGTCAAAAAAGTGCAAAATGCAAAACCTAGAAAATGGCCTTCTCATGTTCACACCTTCACTCCATGACTGTCACCAAAAGTTCAATTCAAAATTGGGTCGAAGGTTCAAATCCTCAAAATGGAGATCCAAATGGTGACAAGACTTCCATTGCGCCGCGATGTTAAATTGTGCGATTGATGGGAGGCAACCCATCGTTTGATTTTTTTTATGTTTTACTTCACTTTTTGTTTCTATTTGATTTGTTTTTAGGTGCTCAAGGGAATGAGAAGAGGAACCAAGTTTTTAGTTGGGGGTGGGCATTTGAGTAGTAGTTATGCTTGTTTTAGATACTTGTGTTCTATGCCCTTGCCAGACTTGTTTCTTTGGATATTATGCTATGTCATGCCCCGAGGCTACTCCCTAGACGTAACACGGATCCGAAACACAAGTGCTCCAGATTAACCCTTGGTCATAGCATACTTAGAAATCAATTCAGGAAACATAGCAAAAGCATACTAGATACAAATAGGCAACCATAACTTAAATAAGGACAAAGCTTAAGAAGTATCAACTCCATACAATGGAAAACAAGCCTAGCTATGTTTGAAACCTCTAAACTATCATAAAAGCTGATGGGACAAGATCCCAACTAGCTCGAGAAATCCAAAGAAAACAATATAAGAGAAATAGGTCTAATACTGGCCCTCGGATAATGAGGTCTCACCACTGGAAACTAGGACTCCGGCAAGATCTAGCCACGAGTGTGAGGGAATGAGCCTGAATCTGCATCATCAAAGGATGCAGCGCAAGATATGCATCAGTACTATAGGATGTACTGAATATGTGAGATATGCATGAATATGATGAAAACATACTTAAAACATACTTAAAACCGAGTTCATGCAAAAAAGGAATATCATAAGTGCACATCATAACTTCATGGTAAGCATGAGATAAGAGTCAGAACTTCAAATAAATATCATAAGTTTAAACAAGTCAAAACATTCATATGAGAGTTTCTTATAACCGACAATAGACCATGCGAGCTAAAGGGAATCTAACTATATAACCCTAGCTAGCAAAGCGGAGTTGAACCATGCCAAGGAATGAGTCACCATATCCAATTATATAACCCTAGTTGGCAAAGCTGCCCTAATGCCTGCTAAAGCACAGGACACCATAATCAAGATGTCGAACCACTCTCATAAGCCCATAGGGCACTTCATATCCTATGCTGACAATGTAGTTTTGGACTTGGGTAATCGAACCCTCGTCGCTCGGTGCTAAATACTACTCCAAAAATATGTACATATAGCTCATAAATTCATAGTGTCACAATCTCATGCCAAATCTTGTTGAAAAACAATGAAAACACATCGGGCATCATGCAATTCTCATATCACAGGTTCTTGAAGCTTAGCATAGCCATAATTCAAAACATACTTTTCCTCCTTAAATTCATACTTGAAGAATTAGGCATGCAATTTCATAAATACATAATGACATATTATCTAAACATGTAAACTTTCACTTGAAAACATGCAATTCAATGGAATCATACTACAAATCAACTTTGATGCATGGGATTTTGAAACCAATTAAGGAATATTAATCATAAATAAACCATAAGAAACCATGAATTGATGCTTAGAAACTGATTTCATAAGTTTTTCCCCAATTTAGATCAAAATCCTAATTTCACAAGTTCATAATTCAAAATAAGAATTAAGGTTTTGGGCACAAGGGTGAGAGAAACCCATTGTTGAATACCCACATACCTTGATTGAAGCTAACTCACTTGAATTCGAAAATAAAGGAGACTTGATCTTGGAGCTTGAGGCTTGGAGCTTGAGAGAAGTTCTTTTTATTTTTGGGAGAATAATGAAGATTTGAGAAGGGACTTAGGCTAATGAGGGTGAAAACCCTTCTCTATATAGTCAAAACAACCTTATTTAGGAGTTAAAAGAGTGGGTAATGATTAAAATACCCCTGGGACATAATTAGGAAAAAGCTGGAAAAAGTTGACTTTCAGGGACCACAGACGGATTCCACGAGTCATAGACCAAACCACGGCTCATGGTTTCCGCCCGTCGTTCCTGGCAAAAAAGATGGACCCCAGAAACCAAACTATGGGTCAACAGGACGGACCCGTAGAATGGATCACGGGTCGTACACTCAAGTAGTAAGTCCTGAGGACTTAGCTGGTCTCTAATTTAATACCACGAGTGGACACTACAGTCCGTGGTTCAGACTATGATTCGTAGAAGTCACTCGTAGTTCTTGGGGAAACAAGCAACCCTCAGATCAAGTCCCATGAGTTGACTTTATAGTCCGTAGAGTGAACTACAGTCCGTAGAACCAACTTGTGGTTCTCAGACCAGAGGCTAACCTGTAGAAGGCATTTCCACGGTTCCATTACACGACTCGTGGTTCCAACCACGGTCCGTGGTTTGGACCCGTAGTTCCTGGGAACATGAATTTTTTAGAGTTTTAAACTTAGAAAGCTGGTTGATTTTTGGGGGTGTTACAATATCTCCCCTTTGGGATCATTCATCCTCGAATGAATACTAAACAATGAAAAACTGAAAAATAAATAGCCCAACCAGTCAACAACACATAAAACCTGAAGAACAACATGAAAACTGAACTCTTTAACTTAAAACATGATTGAATCAACTTTGAGAACATGAATGCATGCTAGGATCATGAGATGAATCAATGGAATAGAATCAGAAGGAAATATTAAGGAGGAAACTATTACCTCAAGGTTAAACAAAATCAGAAGGAAAGAGATGAGAGTACTTGGCCTTGATGGACTCTTCTGCTTCCCAAGTGGCTCCCTCAACTAGCTGATTTCTCCAAAGGACCTTTACCGAAGCGACTTTTTTGTTTCTCAACATACGAATCTGATGATCAAGGATCTCCACAGGAACCTCCTCATAAGTGAGGCTATCCTTCACACCCACATCCTCCAAGGGAACAATCAAGGTTGGATCATCAACATACTTCTTCAATAAGGAGACATGAAAAACTGGATGAACTGCTTCCAAATCCGATAGCAAATCCAACTCATAAGCAACCTTACCAACTCTCCTCAAAATCCGATAAGGACCTACAAAATGGGGACTGAGCTTTCGTTTCTTGCCAAATATCATCACCCCCTTCATGGGTGACACTTTTAGAAAAACCCAGTCATCAACTTCAAATTCCAATTCCCTCTTTCTCACATCCTCATATGATTTCTGTCGGCTTTTAGCAGTCTTCAACCTTTCCCTAATCAGCTGAACCTTCTCCATATCTTCGTGAACCGAATCTGGACCAATCAAAATAGCCTCACCTACCACAAACCAACCAATAGGAGATCTACATCTCTGACCATAAAGTGCCTCATACAGAGCCATCTGGATGCTAGAGTGAAAGTTGTTATTGTAGGCAAACTCGATAAGAGGTTAGTGATCATCCCAATTACCTTTGAAATCAATCACACAAGCTCTCAACATATCCTCCAAAGTCTGAATAGTACACTATGACTAGCCATTCGTCTGAGGGTGAAAAGTTATGCTAAGCTTCACCTGAATACCAAGACCTCTCTGGAACGATCTCCAAAACTGGGAGGTAAACTGAGTACCTCTATCTGAAATGATAGACAAAGGAATACCATGTAATCAGACTATCTCCCAGATGTAAAGTTTGGCATAATCGTCTGCTTAATTCGTAGTCTTAACAACCAAGAAGTGGGATAACTTAGTCATTCAGTCCACAATCACCCAAATTGAATCATGTTGCCTTCGAGTATGAGGCAAACCTGTGATGAAATCCATATTGATCACTTCCCACTTCCAAGTAGGAAGGTCAATATCCTGAGTCATTCCACCCGGTCGCTGATGCTCTATATTTACTTGTTGACAGTTGATACACTTAGCCATAAAACTGGCTATGTCCCTCTCCACGCCATTCCACCAATGGACTTCCCGTAGGTCAGGGTACATCTTGGTGGCACTAGGGTGAATAAAATATCTGGAACTATGAGCCTCAGTCAAAATCTGTTGTCTCAACCCATGTACATCCGGCACACACAATCGACCCTGATAATGAAGCACCCCATCTCCCCCTTAGGAGAAAACCTCAACCCTTTGTTGATGGACTACACCCTTTAGCTGAATCAAAATAGGATCACTGTCTTGACTTGCCTTCACTTCAGCTACCAGAGATAATTCAGAACCATTCTGAACAATAACACCATCTTCTGTCGAGTCCATAAGGCGAACTCCCAACCGAGGTAGCCTATGAACCTCCTTAACTAATTCCTTTTTCCCGTCTTCGACTGAAAACACACTACCCATAGATAATCTACTAAGTGCATCCGCCACAATATTGGCCTTACCCGAATGGTAAAGCACACTCATGTCATAATCCTTAAGAAGCTTAAGCCATCTCCTTTGGTGCTGATTTAATTCCTTTTGAGAGAACACATACTGAAGGCTCTTATGATTAGTGAATACATCCACATGGACATCATACAAGTAGTGTCTCCAAATCTTCAAAGCAAAAATCACTGTTGCTAACTCAAGATCATGAGTAGGGTAGTTCTTCTCATGAATCTTAAGCTTTCTCGAAGCATAAGCAAGCACTTTACCACACTAAATCAACACACAATCCAAACCAATCCTAGAAGCATCACAATACACGACAAAATTATCTAGGGCCTCGGGTAGAGCCAACAGTACTGGAGCTGTGGTCAATCTAGTCTTCAATTCCTGAAAATTCTTTTCACAAAGGTCAGACCACTGAAATTTAACCTTCTTTTGAGTAAATCAAGTCAATGGGGTAGCAATGGAAGAAAATCCTTCCATAAACCTCCTGTAGTAACCAGTCAATCCCAAGAAGCTCCTAATATCAGACGGAGAAGTGGGTCTAGGCCAGTTCTTTACTGCCTCAATCTTTTGAGAATCAACTTGAATACCATCTCTAGTCACAATATGACCCAGAAAAGCAACAGACTGCATCCAAAACTCACACTTACAAAACTTAGAAAATAACTGCCCGTCCTTGAGAGTTTGCAACACCACTCTCAAATGGTCCGCATGATCCTCCCCATTCTGAGAATAAATGAGGATATCATCTATGAAAACAATCACAAACATATCCAAAAACTGTTTGAACACATGGTTCACCCAATCCATAAAAGTTGTAGGAGCATTTGTTAGACTAAAAGACATCACAACAAATTCATAATGACCATACCGAGTTCTGAAGGTTGTGTTCAGAATATCACTCTCTCGAACACGAAGCTGATGATAACCGGATTTAAGGTCAATCTTAGAGAAGAAACTAGCACCCTGAAGCTGCTCGAATAAGTCATCAATCCTAAGAATGGGATACTTACTCTTTATTGTGACCTTGTTCAACTGACTGTAGTCAATACACATTATAAGAGAACCATCTTTCTTCCTCACAAACAAAACTGGGGCACCCTATGGAGAAATGCTAGGCCTGATGAAACCCTTATCAAGAAGATCCTTCAACTGATCATTTAACTCTTTAAGTTCTGCGGGAGCCATTCTATAGGGAGGAATAGAGATAGGATTCGTATCTGGGAGAAGATCTATCCCAAAGTCAATCTCCCGCTCGGGAGGAACTTCAGGCAAATCCTCAAGAAATACTTCTGGGAACTCATTCACAATAGGGACATACTAAAGAAATAGGGTTTCGGACTCCGTGTCCATGACCCGAACTATATGATAAACATAACCCTTAGAAATTATCTTTCTAGCCTTAAGATAAGATATGAAATGACCATTCAAGGATGGGGGACTACCTTGCCACTCTAAGATGAGTTCATTTGGAAACTTGAAACTAAAAACCCAAGTATGACAATCAACCAAAGCATAACAAGCATACAACTAATCCATACCAAGAATAACATCAAAATCAATCATCTCTAACTCCACTAGATCCGCTGAAGTGACTCTATGAAGGACTGAGATAGGGCAATTTTGGTAGATTCTTTTGTCTCACCAACAGGAATAGAGACACAAAAGGGTTCTAAAAGATATTCAAGACAAATTTCGAATTTACATGCTACATAAGGGGTCACAAAAGATAGGTAGGCACCGGGGTCCAACAAAGCATACACATCAAGAGAGAAGACTTTAAACATACCAGTGACAATGTTAGGTGAACTCTCCTGGTCATGGCGAGAGGACATAGCATAAAGACGGTTTTGCAGCTGACCACCAGAACTAGAAGTTGTGCCCTGCTGGGCTGGTTGACCTCCTGGAGATGCTGGGGCAGACTGAGCCCTACTACCTCCCTGTCCCTTCTTAGCTGAAGGGCAATCTCTAATACGATGCCAGTCTGACCACATCTGAAGCAACTGCCTGAACCGTCTAGACACTCACCAAGATGACTTTTCCCACACTTGGTACAAACGAGGAAAGAAGACCCCTTTGCACCACTCCCCTGCGAATAAGAGCCTCCACCTTTACCGAACTGATCATGATGGGGCCTGGAGGCCTGAGAAGAAGTACTAGTTGAATAATGCACGAGTCCTAACGACCTCTTCGGAAAGGAAGAGCGATGTCCGCCTCCGAACTTCTGAAGGCCAAAACCTAAACTCTCGGATCTAGCCTTCTTGTTCTCCCTATCCATCTCCCTAAGCTTGTCTCCCTCGGTCTGGTGAGCATGGGTCATGAGTCTAGAAATGTTCATATCACTCAACAGTATCGCATACCTACACTTCTTCTTTACCATATCTGAAATCCCATAGATAAACTTACTCATTTGATCAAGCGGGTCCGCTACCATAGAGGGGGAATACCTAGATAACTGAGTGAACTTCAAACTGTACTCCTGAACACTCATGGATCCCTGTATCAAGTTCATAAACTCCTCGACCTTTGCTTGCCTCAAATCTTGGGGAAAGAACCGGTCGAGGAAAGCCCTCTCAAAATACTCCCAAGTCATAGAGACCACGTCCCTAGCTCTAGCTTTCTTTCATTGCGTGAACCAGGTATGAGATACATCCTTGAGTTGATAGGACGCGAGCTCACACAATAAACATCACCCACTTGCGTAACATCAAATATCTTCTTCGCTTCATCAATAAAGCTAAGTGGGTCCTCACTCACTTTCAAACCCCAAAATTCAGGTGGGTTCATTCAGACAAAATCACGAACTCGGGCCACTACCCCACCTTGAGGGTGGACAGGGATAGGAGCTGGCTGGTTGGCCTGCACGGCCATGGTCTGGGCTAGCAAATGGATGACGTTCCTGAACTCATCATTCGTGACCTCGGGAGCTGGAACTGGAGGAGAAGCATTTCGAGTGGCTCCGTGAGGCATAGCACGTCGAGGCATAATATGAAATGTATAAGGAAAGGATTAGAGGGACGTTAGAGTTAAAGTCTATCACACGATATGATCATGAAAGAAGTGAAATTTTCCCAAGACATCTCATAGCCTCTCTCTCATAAGTGTGGCGCGCTTTACACACCTGAAAGAGATTCTACTCGATACAACTTCAGACACCCTAGGACTCTTGAACCTAGCTCTGATACCAAGTTTGTCATGCCCCGAGGCTACCCCCAGACGTAACACGAAATCTAGAACACAAGTGCTCCAGATTAACCCTTGGTCAAAGCATACTCAGAAATTAATTCAGGAAACATAGCGTAAGCATACTAGATACAAATAGGCAACCATAACTTAAATAAGGAAAAGGCTTAAGAAATATCAACTCCATACAATGGAAAACAAGCCTAGCTTTGTCTGAAGCCTCTAAACTATCATAAGAGCTGATGGGACAAGACCCCAACTAGCTCGAGAAATCCGAAAAAACAACATAAGAGAAATAGGCTCGGATAATGAGGTCTCACCACTGGAAACGAGGACTCCGGCAAGATCTAGCCACGAGTGTGAGGGAATGAGCCTGAATCTGCATCTTCAAAAGATGCAGCGCAAGATATGCATCAGTACTATAGGATGTACTGAATATATGAGATATGCATGAATATGATGAAAACATACTTAAAACTGAGTTCATGCAAAAAAGGAATATCATAAGTGCACATCATAACTTCATGGTAAGCATGAGATAAGAGTCAGAACTTCAAATAAATATCATAAGCTTAAACAAGTCAAAACATTCATACGTAAGTTTATTATAACCGGCAATAGACCATGCGAGCTATATAGAATCTAACTATATAATCCTAGTTAACAAAGCTGACTTGAACCATGCCAAGGAACGAGTCACCATATCCAACTATATAACCCTAGTTGGCAAATTTGCCCTACTGCCTGCTAAAGCACAGTACACCATAATCAAGATGTGAAACCACTCTCATAAGCCCATAGGGCACTTCATATCCTACACTGGCAACGTAGTTTTGGACTTGGGTAATCGAACCCTCATCACTCAGTGCTAAATACTACTCCTAAAACATGTACATATAGCTCATAAATTCATAATGGTACAATCTCATGCCAAATCTTGTTGAAAAACATGAAAACACATCGGGCATCATGCAATTCTCATATCATAGATTCTTGAAGCTTAGCATAGCCATAATTCAAAACATACCTTTCCTCCTTAAATTCATACTTGAAGAATTAGGCATGCAATTTCATAAATACATAATGACATATTATCTAAACATGTAAACTTTCACTTGAAAACATGCAATTCAATAGAATCATACTAGAAATCAACTTTAATGTATGGACTTTTGAAACCAATTAAGGAATCTTAATAAAATCATAAATAAACCATAAGAAACCATGAATTGATGCTTAGAAACTGATTTCATAAGTTTTTCCCTAATTTAGATCAAAACCCTAATTTCACAAGTTCATAATTCAAAATAAGAATTGGGGTTTGGGGAACAAAGGTGAGAGGAACCCATTGTTGAATACCCGCATACCTTGATTGAAGTTAACTCACTTGAATTTGAAAAGAAAGGAGACTTTATCTGGGAGCTTGAGGCTTGGAGTTTGAGAGACGTTCTTTTCCTTTTTGGGAGAAGAATAAAGATTTGAAAAGGGACTTAGGCTAATGAGGGTGAAAACCCTTCTAGAAATAGTCAAAACGACCTCATTTAGGAGTTAAAAAGGTGGGTAATAACTAAAATACCCCTAGAACATAATTAGGAAAAAGCCAGAAAAAGTTGACTTTCTAGGACCACGAACGGATTCCACGAGTTGTAGACCAAACCACGGCTCATGGTTTCCACCCGTCGTTCCTGGAAAATAATATAGGCTGCATAAACTAAATTACAGGTCAAAAGGACGGACCCGTAAAATAGATCACAGGTCATAGACCTAAGTCATAATTCTTGAGGACTTAGCTGGTCTCTGATTCAATACCATGAGTAGACACCATGGTCCGTGGTTCATACTACGGTCCGTAGAAGTCACTCGTGGTTCCTGAGGAAACAGGAATCCCTCAGATCATGTCCCATGAGTTGAATTTATGGTCCGTAGAACTAACTTGTGGTTCTCAGACCAGAGGCTAACCTGCAGAAGGCATTTCCAAAGTTCCATTCCACGACTCGTGGTTCCAACCACGGTCTGTGATTTGGACCCTTAATTACTGGGAACATGAATTTTTTTTAAGTTTCAAACTTAGAAAGTTGGTTTAATTTCCGGGGTGTTATATGCTTTTACCCTCGCTGGGCCTTGTGTTTTTGAAACCTTGTTAGAATAGTTGTTTGTGTTATTTCCTTACTCATAGTTTCTTTCTTTTCTTTTATATAATAGCTTTGTTTGGTGTTTGAAGCCAGGGGAAGTCTGAGTACCCACTAGGCTAGATGAAATTGCTTGCGTGTTTGGGTGTGCCATATCTATCTAGATAGATGATTTGTGTCACTCCCCTAAACAGGGGAGGCAGGACCGGCACTCGGAGCCCCAAAAGGCCAAGAGTGCCAAAATCGAGTGTATCTCTATTGAACCTATTGGGGGTTTGAGACCAACAAGGTCTCTAAGTATAGCAATTAAAAAAACTGATAGCTCAGTAGTAGGTAAACAACTCAAGGCCGACAAGGCTAATATCATAGTAGATAGCTAATAACAAGGCCGACAAGGCCATATCCAACACTGATATACATATACACATCTACAAGCCTCTACGAGTAAGTAAAACATCTCATATCTAGGACAGGGCCCTAGACTACCGATAAACTATATATATACATAACCTAGTCAAAAATATAAGCTAGACCTCTGACTCGTCAGCTCCAGGAAGAATGGAGCTTACCAAAATGGCTGAACTCTTCAACTCCTACTGACGAGGTCTGTCTGGGTTTCTGTCTGGACCTGCAGGCATGAATGCAGCGCCCCCAAGTAATGGGGATGTTAGTACGACAATAATATACTAGCATGTAAGGTAGAAACATAATAGTAAGTTGCAAGTAGTAAATATGTACAAGATATAATGTGAAACCTGTAAACTGTAATCAGTAAGACTCGTTGAGCTCTTTTCTCCTTTATTCCTTTTAGAACACAACACATGTATTAACTCACACCGCAACTCACCCTTTCTAACACATGCTGAACCACAATAGAGCCTCAGCGCATCCTATATATAATAGCCTCAATATGGCAGTAGCGCCTCAGCGCACACTATGTATATAATAGCCTCAATATGGCAGTAGCACCTCGGTGCACACTATGTACATAATACACTACAAGAAAAATGGTCAGTAGAGAAGGGAAATCTGGTCCTTAAAAGTGTGATTCTAGTCCTTAAAAGTCAATAGCGACCAGAAAAATCTGGTCGCCGCCCGTCTCTATAGGCTCCTTCGGTATTGCTCTTTTGCGACGAGATCAATTTGCCGGTCCTAAAAGAGGTTTTGGTGAAAAGACAACTTCTAGTCCCTAAATCACTTTTAGGGACCATAAATCTGGTCCCTGCAATATTTTAGTAGCTACTTTTCACTGGTCTTAAAAGAGTCTTTTAAGACTAAAGATCTGGTTCTTGAAGAGTCTTTTCAAGTCATGTATTTTTTGAATTTATACAATCATTAATATAGATAATCACATACACATAACAAAAATTATAATAAATTTATGCTTTCATATACAAATAAGCATTTACAAATATAAAATTGGTAAATATTACAAAATATGTAATAACATCTCATTTGTTGCTGTATAACCACAATGCACATGTCACGATATTGTTTACACAACCTCTTAGAAAGATAAAGCTCTATAATTTTTCTAACTTCCCTAAAAAATGATAATCAATTTCTGAACTTGTATGAAGTCTTCAAAACACCCATCTTGACTTGTAACTTTGTTCAATTATAAAAAAATAAGCACTTTGATGAAGATTTATAGCATCATTCAAGTAAATACAGATTAAGATCGTAGAAACATGAGCTTGTGATATAGCTACACCTAATTCCAGGCTTCCAAAGGCGACTAGCTTTCAATACTAGTTGTTACCTTACGCTGCCATTTTTCCAATATTATTGAATAGCATGGCCTAAATCCGGTTAGTAGAAAATCTTCTTTAGGGGAAAAGGCTGGTTTAGCTCAACAATTGATAGATTGCGTTATATTGTCCGCCTCTTACAATAAGGTTTTTTTTGTCGAGTTGCTTTCCTTCGTGTTGGTAGTTGGTAGTGGTACCTACCTGGTAAGCTATCCCCTTTATTCTATACTCTATTTTTCAAACCCTGTAAAGAAAAAGTAAAAGTAAAATCTCTTTAGAGAATTATAAAGATCGAATTGTATCTAAAAAGATAATATATTGGAGAGAAAAATTGGCATTGTATCTTTCTTCTCCTTCAAAACATGTCACTTTCATATATAGGTCAATTATATTCTTCAAATACAGATTACGACAAAGCTAGATGGCGAGAAAATTACGTATATAAGAGCTGAAATAAGATCATCACACAATCTAATGAAACCTCCAACATTCTTCATGTATGTCCATATTTAGCCTTACAACTTCAATGGACATATTCCTTAAGAAGCATTCATTTGAAGAACCAGGTTCAAACTGACCTTTCTCATCTTGGAGTAAACTGATAAATAATACAGTAGAAAGCGTAAACAAAGAATTGAAAAACATAATTAATGAGAAGCAGACACATAAAAGCAGAGTTACAGGGTAAGGTCAATTAACTGTAAAGCCTTGAGTATATGTTCTGGTGAATTTTTTTGTTTCTTTCTATTACAAACTTCATTGCATTCTGATGAGATAAAATTAATGAATTCTGCACAATATGAAAAGTCGCAAACACTTCGCAAACGAGAAAGAGGGAAAACAACCTTATGAAATTAATTTACTTGATAACTAAAACTAATTGAATAATATCACTTTTCTAATAAAATTTAGGATTAGTATTTCACCATGATATTAACTAGAACACAAGAATAAATAACTTGTCTGTATTCTAAGTCTTTAATACAGAGTTCAGGCTAAATACTAATAGTCTCCATTCACTTCAGGAAGGAAAAAAAAGGTGTTGGGGCTAAAGGAGGGATGCATCTGCTTCATGCAATCAAGAAGACAGAAAATGGTTTAGCACCCAAAAAGATGAGGAAACTACTATCAAGAACCAAAGCGAACACTATGGAGTAAAGTTAGCAATTAACATCAAGAATACCTATCCAATAATCTATACAAACGGGAATTTGCTACGTGATACAAAGCAGAAAAATTGTTCTTGATCTGAGTCATTGAGTTTTCATGTCCCTCAAAAGACCTATATATTGCATTCTTTCAAAATTACACAACTACATTTTGCAGCATGATCACACTCTAGTTCTATTGCATGAGTTTTTCTCGTAAGCTTACAGCTTCTTAAGAGACCACAAATTATCCTCGACATCACCCAAAAAATGCTCAAAAGAGGGAACATATGTATAAGAATGTATTGAGTAATATCGAGTCCCATGGAACCGTCCCAACAATGAAAAAATAAAAATATCCCCTTTCCTGAGGACCTCTTTTAAGTCATATAGCAGCACGCGAGATATATTATATTTCAAGATCAACAAAACATTATAAAGATTTCGCATTGAACAAAACACAGAGAGTACCTAACTATTTCCCGACCTCCTTGCACCTTGCTTGATATCAACAGAGTAGTGTAGCCCTGAGTTGCGTGCACCTCAACTATTTCTCCATAAATGTATTCAAAAACAAAAATATTGGGTTTCCACTTGTGGAATTAGTTAGGACGACCACAAAAGTACCATCCAACAAAATATACATGCTTCATGAATCAGCACACCAATTACAGCAAATGTGACTGACCATGTTTAGGAATTGAATTTGAATCATTTAATGGCTGCAAAGCAATGTACTAGCTTAGACTCTTATACAAGAAGAATTATAGAAAACAATAAATCACTGATCACTCATTACTTGGGTATAGTCATATGTTCCGTGTTAGTCAAATATTTTAATACATGATACCTTTTTATTGTTCTTCATGCAGTTCACCCAATCAACTTACACTTAGCCTATCGCCACTGAGTGCCCAATCTACAGGTGAATCTTATTCAATTTTAAGTAGTATATATTCCAGATGATACCATCTCATTAACATCCTACGACCACAACTTACAGTATAACAGATTAAGCACATTGAAGGAGTTTATTTTGGCCTCTTCATATTGCGTTTGTTTCTTCACCTTCTTTGGCAATAAGAAAAAGGAACAAATGATGTCACTATCCTATCAATCTATTTTTCTGGTATACATGCGAGTGATGTAACGATCAATCTTACATTTAGAATTTTTTTGTGCACGTTGTAAAGCTTGGAGGGCACAAGGCGGATAACAAAATTTATTAGGCCTTAAAATAGGTAACAAATAGTTGCATCAGATGATGACAAGATCTGGATTCAGGAAGAAGCATTGTAAATTTGTAACCTTATCTACATGTTGAAGGAGTATATTTTTGCCTTTTCATATTGCTTTTGTTTCTTCACCTTCTTTGGCAACAAGCAAAAAAGCACTGAACCTTATCTTTAGCTACTCCTTTTAACTTCAAACCTTATTCCAGTATCTCAAAACCGTCCATCTACTTATACCGCATACCTCAACCCTTCCTATCCCTTCCGCTGCCAACTCCCTCACTCGGAGATTCTACACCCCAACTCCTAGGACTTCCCAAGTCACACTGACCCTTAGACTTCCCAAGTAACACTAACCTTAGACTTCCCAAGTCACCTTACACTAGTCCTTGCTATCACGAAATTGGGTATCGCGATCGCGAGGGTCATCTTCTTCGCCCAGAAAATTTTCATTCAAGCATTTTGTCGAATAGGTGCTTTGCACCCTTTTGTTCGTCGATTTTCACACCCATTGGGGCAAATTTTCAACCCCAAAAATAGCAAATCATCAGCCTTTTTCACCCTAAATCATTCTCACCCAAAAATTACAACATAAAACACCAGATTCACACCCTTTTTAGACAATAAAATTCACAACCACTTTGGGCATTTGAAGCTACTAAATTTTGCACAACAAAAGCAAATCCAATAAAAGAGTAGGATAAGGAACACATACCTGTGGAGTTGCAAATCAAAGACACTACGAAATTGAAATTTGATGAAGGAATTATTTTGTGCTTTAGGAGGAGAAAATTAACCAAGGTTGAAGGCCACTTCTTGTTTGTGAAATGGTTCTTCTGAACGTTTATTACCTGGAGACTGCTCACTTGCTCATGGTCGCGTGGCCTTTTCACGCGATCGTGATGAATTAAAATTTCATTACCCTACACGATCGTGTTGAGTTCACGTACTTGCGAAGAGTCACTGAAACTTTACTTCATCACGATTGTTATGGTCAAAGATCGTGGTCGCGATGCCTTAGTGCATGCAGAAATTTCTAATTTTTCCTAGTGTACTATTTTGGCATGCGATGGCCGGTGCGACGGGCACAATGAAGGGTGCAAAATGCACCCCCTTCGCATGGGGCAGATTTTTCGCTAGGTTTACTGGTTCCTTGTGTGATAATATGTGCGACGCACACACTTTCAGGTGCGAAACACACTTTTTTTAGAGGTGTTTTGGTGGTTCTCAACACTTGGCTCCTCTTCTCATTCCTTTGGGCACTTAAAACAAATAAAAAAAAAAAAACCAAAAGTGAAGTAAATCATAAAGAAAAATTTCAAACGATGGGTTGCCTCACTTCAAGCGCTCAATTTAACATCGCGGTGCGATGCAAGACCTGTCACCATTTGGATCTCCACTTGGAAGATTTGAACCTTCGACCCAAATTTGAATCAAACTTTCGGTGACAATCACGGGGTGAAGGTGAGAACATGAGAAGGTCATCCTCTTGGTGTCGCATTTTGCACTTTTTTGCCTTCACGTGAGGAAGGTCGTTTTTCTTTCTTTCAACAACAAACTTAAAAATGGATAAACTTTGATTCATCCTCCTTCCAAGGTCCTCCAAAAGCTTGATTACTTCAGATTTTTTCCATTCAACCAAACTTAAGGTTGAAAAATTGTTGGAATGAGATTTGGGTGTCTCCATTCTCAAATTTTCCTCATTTATGACATCCTCACTTTTGAATGAACTAGAGTTTTTCAAGATGAAACATTGAACTTTGTCTTGCAACTCTAGTATCATTCTTTTGATCTAGGCATCTTGATTCATGTGTGGGATGGTCGGTTACCATAACACCTTTAGTTCATGAGCATCCCATGTGTCCTCTTCTTCAATAGGGAATTGCTCAAAATTACTACTCACGATCATGCATGTTTCAACACGAGCATTCACTTTGGTATTTAAATTCTGGATAGCAATTTCAAGTAACCCTTCTTTTTTGACTTCTCTTGGCATGCCTTTTTAACAATATCTCAAGCATTGGTAGAATTCTTTCACGATGTTCCCCATAGGCTTCAAGTTGGTGAGCTTGATTTAACACCCATTCTTGACTCACCATCTCATCTAATTCAAGTTTTTTCTCTTGTTGGGGTTCAAGCACTATCTATAAACTCACTCTCGGGCGATTCCATATTTTTGAAGTCTTTATCATCGTCCCCAAAGTGAATTTTCTTGACCTAAATGTTTGAGACATGTTCATGTGTTAGGCATGGAGGGTTTTCTTCATAAACTTTATCAAGAGGAGTAGACAAATCCATCATGGATTGCATGGCATGATTTCTCTCCTCTTCTTCCGTAGCTCTCGTGTCCACGAAGCCTTGCTTTATGGACTTCAAACCCTCCTCTATGCTATCTTGCGTATCCAAGAGAGCTTGGAGCTTGACACATATACCTTCTTCGCTTGTTAAGTCATGATTCCTATGAAAATCACAAGCACCACTAGTACCATTGTTAGCATAAAAGGGAGTAGGAGGACGGTCATTAGGGCAATTGCTCCAATGTCCGACACGACCACCACACAAATAGTAATTACGCGCATCATAGGAGCGGGATGGTGAATACCTCCCTCTCTTAGGGCCAATTCTACAATTTAGCCAAGGGTGGGGTCCTCTACAATAACAACAAGGATCATTATAATAAGGGTTGTGACCACCAATATTTATAGTATTTCAAGATGCAATAGAATCAATCAACAAAATAAAACAAACTAAAACAAAAATAAATATTCACAAATATGAACTAAAGTAAGTAAACACAAATTCTAAACTAACTCAATACGCCAAATTATTCCCCGACAAAGGCGCCATTTTTGATAATGCTTAAACACACTATCCAATAGGAGGGGATTGCAATCGTCAGAGCAAAACAAAATTTATATTCCCGATGGAAGTCGAGGTCGATCACACAAAGAATAATATAATCGTGATTGAGATAGTAAAGAATTAAAGCAACTTATTGAAGTTCAAGGAGCAAGAGAAGTAAATGATTGGGGGGTTTTGTTGTTGAAAATACGATGATATTGCAAGTAAAGTTAACCAATCTTCCCAACACAAGGATTGCAAGGGAGATTTGGGGATGGGTATTACTTCAAATCTATACGATCCATTACAAGTTTATCAAATACAAGCTAGATTAATAATGGGTCAAATGAAACAAGCCTTGGAAGCATCGATAATTTACCGACGTCTTTCGATCATCGATAAATATACGTAGATCATAAAAAATTTGCTCTTGGTGAACACTTTTGCTTCTTTCGTTACTAGCTTCATCTTCAATGTCTTCAAATAATTTTTCTTCTTTGACAACAACGAGTATTTCTTTTTCAATATCCTCACCTTGTATAGACTAATCATGTTTATTACATGCTTCTTAGTTATTCCAAGAATTATTGGCAAATCAGTTTGGATATTATTGGAGTCCTCTTTGTAATCAAAGTCATCTATACCACAACAAAAATTATCTTTTCTGTCACTTCTTTTCTCCATGATTTTTGAATTTTGATTTTTTTCGTCTATTTCTGCCATATTTATTGACTCTTCTTTTTCTTTTGATTGATCATACTTTACTTGTAATGTCTCCTCCACTATCTCATATGTCTTTTGATTTAGTGACATTTCGTATGTCATCAATTCTTCTTCTAAATCATCAAGTGTCAAAGTTCTAAGATCTTTAGTAGCCTCAAGAACAATTTTCTTGGTGTGAAATTTTATACTCAAGGGCCGAAATATTTTTTTTCAACAACTTTAACGTCGTATAATGCCTCTCCATTGGTCCTTAGACCGTTGACAATTTTTATAATTCTTGTAAAAAATTCTTTGACAGATTCTGTTAGTTTCATCTGAGCCAACTCATACTGTCTCCAAAGCTCTTGAAGTTTCTCTCTCTTCACGTCTGCAGCACATCGATGTGATTTTATTAAAATTGTCCAAGCCTTCTTTGCTGATTTTGCATACAAAAATTTGTTAGATACATGCAATTTGACCTTGCTCTCAAGGTAGAAGGGTGTCTTATAATCCAATTGTTTATTTTTCTCCAATTTTGTATCTGCTTCACCAGTCAATGTTGTTCCTTCAGGGGTTTCTACGAACCCGATATCAATAATGGACCATAGTCTAACAACATTGAAAAAAGTCTTCATGTGGTGAATCCAATTTTCAAAATTATTTTTGCCATCAAACACAAAAACATGACAATCAGGTAAATATGAAATCTCCATATTCTTTTATATATGTCGGATCTCACACGAGGCTCTAACAGGATCTCACACAAACTCTGATACCAATTTGAAGGAAATAAAAGTTTTCCAACGAAATAATATAGACGCACGTGAAAGACCCAACAATGACTAAACAGAAGAAGTTAATCAAACTAGAGAGAAAAGGTAGGATGCTTTATTCAATAACTCAAAAGCTCTTGTTCTCGCTACACTAGAACTTCCTCACAACCTGAGAAAATAGGTAGTAGACACCTCTATTTATAATAGTGCATAACCAAATTAAATTAGGACTACAAAACCTATTCCAATATAAACTAGGACAAATAAATTCTTGACTAGACATGGATTAAATAAATATCAAATATAAAATTTTAGACGAATTAAGATTAAAGTCTTGATTTAATTCCAACAACTTATATATTTTAAATTACTTATACCGTTTTTAAAAAGTCTTTACTGATTAATATGAGCACATGTATGAGGTACGTGTTCAGAGACTAATTTTACTGTATGTCAATAACTATTGTTTCAATAAGGTAGACATAACATTTAGAGACATTTTATTTGAATTATGTAGGAGTACCCATTAAGGGTTGACTAGGTTAAAAGTGAAAAGTTAAGTGTATTTTAATGTATTAAATTCGAATAAATTTAAACATAAAAAATTAGTGAAAAAAAGCAAGAATTTCAACAACATACCCTTTGATTAACAAACTGAACAAACCTTTACAGGAGCATCATTAACAGTCACTGAACATATTTTTCCCCCTTATCCAACACAAGGCTAAAAGCTCAAATGTCATCTTGAAGATTATTTGTTCTTACAACATTGACTACTTCTCATTTCCGGTACTTAAGTCTCCACCAGAGGAGTGAAAAAGAAAATGTCACCAAGCCTATCATTGCTTGGTGAATTGCCACCAAAAACCAGCAGCCCCTCTAGGCCACCTTGCCGTCCACTAGCGAAGGCGCACCACCCTCGTGGCCCTGGATGGTCACCCGAATCCATCCACCGCTTCCAAACTAGTGTCTCTGTGTCAAGTGCATAGACATCGCCCGAAAATTTACCAGCACCTAAGTGGCCTAAGTCACTGGGGTCTATTTCACCACCATAGATAAAAATGAATTTCCCAATCCCAACTGTTGAAAATACACTCCTAGCAGTAGGTTTTTCACCATTTGTCTCCACCTGCACCCATTTTTCTTCAATTGTATCAAAGTAATGCACATCATCAAGCTCATCACCAGAGAATCCATAGACAACCCATATTTTGCCTAGGACCACAGTCAAACCAGGTCCACCTCTTGGTTTACAATTTTCCCCTGGTACAGGAAATTTGATCCATTTCTTATCAACATCATAACCCCAAAGATCACTTAGCCTTCCAGCATTTCCACAACCACCAAAGATGTAGATCCTCCGATCATCAGCAGTCATCGAGTGGTAGCTCCGGTGAGGAGGGCCATCATCCCCACTAGACAATAATGTCCATTTGTTGGAAGTTGTGTCAAAAGAATAAAGCTCGTTAAGTTCCTTATGTTCAGCATCTCTTCCACCAAAGACATAGATAGTCTCCCCTACAGTGGCCATAGTGACGCCTACACGAGGTGGAGGGACATCCCCAGCAGCATCAGCCACGGACCATTCTTGGCCATTGAGATCAAACACGTACAATTTGTTGTCAACAGGGACACGAGGTGTGAACTCACCCCCGAAGGAATACACCTTATGCCCCACAATGGTGATGGCATGTGAGCTTCTTGCCCCAGGTCCAGCCCCTTTTTCCTCCAGCTGCATTTGGAGGGTCCAAGTAAATAAGAATCCAACAAGTAGTTTAAAATTGGTCACAGACTTCCACAGCCTAGGAACTTGAAGGAAAATTGAAATAGTACCATTTATGAGAATGAAAGAAACACCATTCTAAGTCTATGTAACAATATCATGACATCAACTTCAAAGTATAAAGACTACAAAAGGGTTACTGAAACAATCAAGAAATAGCTGCTTTGAGTTGTGGAAACCATCAAGAGAAACAATTAATTATTGAGGCAGAAGTTACATTTCTGACAAAACCAAAACCATGGTGATCCTGAATGTGCAATTGCTAAACTATGAAGTTGTTTAAAAGTCTCATGACTTTTGCTCCCCATTCTGGCATCATTTTCATTTGTGATTTTTTTTTTTTTTGGGCATCAATTCTGCCCAAGGCAGATTAAATTATAGCTTAATCCCCAATAATATAAGCATTTTAAAGGTATATACTCGTATCACATCCTATTATCAGTTCTATATGAAAGCACACAAGAAATATTTTTTCTTGAAACTACCAAAATGACCACCTATTTGTTCCACAAATGAGGCTTGCTCAAGTGGTTGAGCACCTCTACCATCGACCGGTAGGTTGAGAGTTCGAGTCATGCTGGAGGGTAAATGGGAACATTGTTGATCCTCCTGAGCAGTGAGGTGGAAAAATTAAATAAATAAAAGACCACCTATTTGTTCGTTTATGGAGTTTAGCATAAATTAATTTCAACAAAAGGTTGTCAAGCATTTAGCACCTATCATGTTTAGTACTTCATGAAGGGAAACCTCGGAGTAATTGGTAAAGTTGATGCCATGTGACCATGAGGTCACAGGTTCAAGTCATGGAAACAACCTCAAGAAATGCAAGATAAGGTTGCACAATAGACCCTTGTGGTCCGGTCCTTCTCCGGACCCCGCGCATAGCGGGTACTTTAGTGTACGGGGGCGGCCCTTTTTCATGTTTAGTACTTGAGGTGCTTTTACTGTGTATAATGTTAATCACATAACTGATCCCTTCTGATTCAGGCTGAAATCGCGTCCAGAATACAAGCCCTTTGTGAATTTACCATCATGAGTTTTAATGTGATCTCAATTCTCCAAATGATAGGTCCACGTACACACACAAAATAACAACAAACTAGAAGATTCACATACCCAGACACCAGAATTTAAGAGATAATTAAGTGTAATGTATGAGAGCAATTACGAGGAAAAGAATACAATAGGTAAAATTAATAGGGATATGAGCCAAAACCTTGATCCATTTGCCTTGTGTTGCTACAGCCATGGCTAAAAAGAAATCCCCCACAAGCAATTCTACTATACTGGCGTTTTCTTTTTCTAGCAACCCGAAAAGCCTGAAATTTAAAGACGCTTTCATTTGCCTTATGTCATGGTTTTAGTACTCATCTGTTCCTAAAATTGCCCTTGCAATTGGACAACAATTACAAAAACCAGTCTTTTATTTGTTCTAAAATCTAGGGGCGTGAACAAGGCCTTCGAATTGTAGTAGTATATTTTTATAGTTATCTGACTCACTAACCACTTGATTTTAGTACTTATTTATTTCATTTGTTATTTTGTTATTGGAGGAGGTAGGGAAAGGGAACTGAGGAAGGAAATTGAACCTTCACTAATAAAATCAAAGTTCATGCGACCAATCAACTAAGCTACTAATTTTTTTTGATTAATGCTTTCATTTCATCTCGACATTATCATTATTTTAGAGTTAAATAACTTTCCAAAACTACAATATATATTGAGCAGGGGCGGTTCAACCATATCAAAGGTCTGAAGTGAAACTCCAACATGGGGCCTTAACTTGTATTCTTTATATATTTTTTTTAAATCTATTTTGTTTAGCTTTTTGAGACGCAAAATTATTAATAATTTTTTATAATCAATATTTTCTAATAATTCTTTTTCAATTTTTATTATAGCTAATCCATTCAATCTCTCTTGAGACATTATTGTTGCTCTTAGGTAAGAGTTTATCAATTTTCAATTTTGAAAATTTTCTTTTGGTTGAGACAACCGTAACAAAAGTTGCCAAATATTATTTTATAAATAATATAGGCATTTGAAAATAAAAAGAGCCGTTTTATCTGATTGAGTATATAGTATGTAAACACACATAACGAAAATATGGCCCCCACTACAATGAGGCCCTAGGCAATTGCCTAATTGGTCTAATAGACGAGCCGGCCCTGATATTGACTATAAAAATTCCTACTTGTAATTAATTCTATTTTAAAATTACTACTTAGTTTTATTTCATGTAATAGTATTTTACTAGGCAAGAAATTTTAAAAAGAGAATCAAGTTTGTAATCTATAATATTTGTATAACTATGAATAATTTTATTGAGAGAAAAAATATAAAATACTAAGTTAAATTATTTTCAATGTAAATACATATCATTCTTTTAGAAATAAATAAAAAAATGTGACACATAAATGAGAAAATAATAATAACAAGTTAATGTTCAAATTGATGCAAAATTTGGATCATGAGACCTTCGCATACTAAATCCGTTCTTTCTTTTTAAAGTGGAGAAAGTATTTTTTGGGATTACAGGAATGGCCTTATGGTTGTTAGATTCAAATTCATAATACTGTGATTGAACCATGATAAACTTGAAAATTAATCAGTACTAACAAAAAAAGAAATGTCATTTAGAAATTTCCAGATTCCCATGAAGGGCATGAAAGGAGCCTTTTCTTATGTAATAATAATAAAATATTAGAGTTAGGAAGTTTGTGATTAATCTAATAGTAGCATGATAGCATTACCTATTGGATTAGTTTAATTTAAAAGTCGACGTGGTGTCAGAAAGTAAGTGATGCTCCCACTTCTCATGTACTCTGATTTACTCATAGGCGTTAACCACAAATAGCGGTGGCAAATGGTATCTTTACCCATAATTTCATGAATAAATGGTATCTTTAAAATTCAATATTAGGATAGCACTCTAATAATTTGATAATCGATTTGCAAGAAATATTTCATATTATTGTCTGTTTGAATGTTGGAAGTCAAAGTACAATTCACCAAGACCCGACCTGATCCTTATCAATTAATCGACCTGGCCCTAGGAATCTACTGAAAGTGCAAGAGGGGAGGGGGGGATGAATTGTTTTTTTTTTCTTTTTTTTTTGTGTCAACTATCTAATTGATGAGTCGACTGACACTAAATAGAATACTTGAAAGTAAATACAGAGAATGTAAAACAGAAGGTAAAGTGACACAAGATATTTTTATGTATGCTGAGATCCAATGTGGATCTTAGTCTAATCCCCTTGATTGCAAGGGTTGTTCTCCGTAGGTTATTTTTAAAACTTTTCTTGTACAGGAATTGTGAGTTAGTTTCTATGTCTACAGTCGATTCTTGTCACTCCAGATTGATAAGATGTCTCACCAATAATGTTTTCCCTCTCTTATCTCTTTTGAATACACATTTATCTTTAGACAAGATACAATGCTGATTAAGAGCATAACAAGGTATTTGAGAAGGTTTAGACAAATATGTCTTTCTTGTCGTCTATAGGACTGAACTAGTGTAACTACCAGTTTAGTCGTTATTAAAAAGCACCTCATTGCGGGTTGCGAGAATTATTGAAATAAGCTATCAAATAATTTGGGGTGACAAGACGAAATTTTTTGAAATTTAAAATTTTGCCCGAGCTGACGTCATCCTGCTATAGTGGGAATTTTTTCGCTATAGCGTCGCCGTTGTAGCGCTAGGTAGGTCGCTATAGCGGGCTGGCAGAACCAGTAACTAGAAAATGCGGATTTTATATTTAGACTTCTCTTTTTCAATTGCGAACAAACGGGGGTTGCTCCAAAAACCCTCCCAGGCTGCCTATAGCTTGGAGGCACTGGAGAGGAGGGACTTTCGCTATAATGGGGTAAAACCTATCGATTTCATGCCTACATTCCGTCTAAATTTATCTCCACAGAGCTAGAAGTTCGTGTTCAGACTTCTGCCGCAACTGTTTGGCGTCTAGGTAATCTAGGTTTAACTGAGTAGTCTAGACTTGTTTCTGAGTGCATAATATGTTATAGATTGATGGGAGATTTCATGCTTAGGCCTTCAGGCACGGAGTCTGGATGGTTGAAACGTATTGATTATTGTTGTTTAGGGTGGGAAATTATTGTGGTAGGTAATGTTGACCCTATGACTGACGGTGGGTGCTTATTTTATGGTTGTTATTCTTCGGGTAATCTGATTTTGAGGTGGATTCATGGCACCGGTAATGATTAAATTGTAAAAGGATTGTCAGGTCATAGCGAAATCTCGGGCTTTGTATGAATGTGGGAAATGGAATGGATAAGGAAGGTATTAAGTTCGTGGTATTAGGAAAGGGATTTCCTGGGGATGGTCGTATACTTCTAAATAAGTCCAGTATGGAGATTTATGTATTATGTGCTTAATTGATTAGGTCGGGGTCAGTCTTCGGATAGGTCTTCAATGTCGGGATAATGAGCCAGGTCAGTTGTAGTAGGTGATGGCTGAATTGTTTCCCAAATTATGTTTTGTGTATATGTTAACTGTTTTGTTAGTATTGCATGTACATTACGTGTTTTAGGGAATAAGGGAATGAATGTTAAGGATATCCGATTGTCAATCTCATGCAATGAACTTGTCTTAAATACTTGTTGGTTTTACAAGTATGAGTTGTTTTCATTGTGGTTGTGATTGTTGTGATGTTTGTGACTTTCGGTTGGATCGGGTACTACGCCTGATACAGTTCATTGGTTGGCTCGGGTACCACGCCTGGTACAAGTTCTATTATGGTTGGCTCGGGTACCACGTCTGGTACATATTTGGTTGTTCTTCTGTGTGTTGGTTCCATGAGTGAACTGGGTTTATTTCTTGTGATGTAATTATTACATGTTGTTCTATGAGTGGCCAAATTATTTTATTTAAATGCTGGAGTGGTTCTTGTGTAGACGAGATTGCACGTTAAACACCGTAGATGATGTCTTAAGGATCCCTGGGTGGTCCGGATTACTTGCAAGTTGTGACATAGTTATACGTAGTCTATTTACTTGTGTAGCTGGATATAACTTACTATTGTAGAGTCGTAGTAGTTGACTTGGTTAATGATTGGTAGTCAGGGTCTTGACTGGGTTTGTGATAAGTCGGTAGTCTACCAACTTATTGAGCCTATATCCATGAATTATTGCTATGTTTTGAATAGATTTAGAGGTTCTTATGGCCTTTATAGATGTCTATGCAGGTACTTTTCATAAATAATGAGAAACAAGGAAATGGACCCAAAAAGAGCTAAAAAGGAGTGAAGTGTTTAAAAAAGATGGAGATTCTGACCAGAGATGTGATGGTTGTGCGACACGCACAAGCCGAGGTGTAAACTGCACCTCCTCCGCATGAAGCTGCAAAAGCCACTGAAGAATCTGTTAAAGGGTGCGGTCGTTGTGCGACACACATATCCCAAGGTGCGAATCGCACCCTCTTCGCATGAAGCTCCCAAAGTTAGCTAAAGTCACTGACAACTGAAGAGGGTGTGCGATGCGCACATCACGATGTGCAAACCACACGTTGCACCGCACACCACCCGAAGGGAAATTTGTCCTAAATTTTAGTGACATTTTGGGAAACTATAAAAGGGCAATTTAGGCACAATTATAAATAACATTCTTCAGTCCTGAATATTTGAGAAAGCTTTTTGCCTTGAGAATAAGTTTTCCCTTCCAAAAAAGAAGAGGGTTTGAATCCATTCTCTTGGTTAACCATTTGTGTACTCAAATTGAGCTTAGAACTTGAGATTCAGCTACAATGAAGAGAATTTTGACTTACCCATTTGGTATATCTCTCTCCTTTACTATGAGTGACTAATTTCTCTTGTCTAGGGGTGTGTTGATGATGGGTGCTTGACAAATGGGTGTGGGTGTTGTTAATTCATCTTTATAATTGCTTATTTGATATGGGTCTAGTAGTTTCACCAAGTTTTAATCCTAAAATTGGTGGTTGCAAACATTAACTTTCATTACTTGACTATGTGATTGCTTGAAAGAGAATTTCATGATTTCGGATGTGAAATTACTAGTGGGAACTTGGGACTCCATCCAGATTTGAGGCTAGAAATAGCTCTTATCGAAGGAATCACCCACTTAAGGGTCTATGCTAGAGATAGTGTGACCTCCCCAAGCTTAGATTGGTTGTTTGTCGATCAAACCGATGATGCCCTAACCAGAATTATCAGATATATGGTTGTTGATCGAGAGATAACAATCTATACCCATGACCAATGCTAATTATGGCAATAAGCGATAATAAGTGTGAATTGATAATCACCCTATCCCATGATTAAAGCCCAATCGAATAAACATCCCTAGTCACCTACTCAATTTGGTACACCCGCTTTTGTTTATTGCTTTGATTTGAATTGTGATTGTAGTGACAACATCCCAATTCCCCCAACCTTTTACTTTTCTCGTTTTAAGCATTTACTCTCATTGTGAACTCATTTTGCACAATCTTCATTTAGCTAGCTCCAAGTCCCTTGGGTACGACCCCGATACCCATTGGAAATTATAAATTTTGTTTTGTTGCACGTCATCGTGACCTCCAACTTTGGGGAGCACTATTTGAGCATTCATAAAAAATGGCGCCATTGCCGGGGACTTGAGTTGATAGCTACTTTTGATTGTTGATTTGAAATCACATTAGGAGTACTTGTTTCTTTTAATTTTGTTTGTTGTTTGTGTTGTGATTAAGCAGGCTAGCCTATGAACAAGGCCGACGACAACGAGAGTGTTGTCGGCTTCATGGAGGCCGACGAGACTGAGCCTATGATGAAAGTGGGTGTGGGTGCAATCCGCCTACCCCCTATGATGGAAAATGTTGTCTTTCATGTGACTAGAATCATGCTCCACTTAATCCAAATGAAGGGCCTATTTGGTGGAGCAGCACATGAAGATGCCAACTGGCATATTCAAAATTTTGTGGAGATTTTCCAACCGTTCATTTTTCAACATATCTCCCAAGAGTCCATCCGATTACGCCTATTCCCTTTTTCCATGATAAGGGAAGCCACAACGTGGTTGGAAGAGTTGTCGAATGACTCTATCACATCTTGGGCCGAGTTGGTTGAGGCATTTACATCGAGATTCTTTTCTCCATCTCAAATGATGAAGCTAAGAGATGAGATTACCAACTTTAGGCAACTCCCGGATGAGCCTCTACATGAAGTTTGGTTAAGGTTCAAAAAAAAGCTTCTATTGTGTCCTAACCATGAGTTGTCGAACAACGTATTGCTACAAAGCTTCTATCAATCGTTGAACTCTCTAGATAAGTCGGTGGCTGACAACCTTGGAGGTGGCACCTTCATGGACTTAGAATTTCCCATTGCCTCGACTTTGTTAGAGCGAATGACAAAAACCAATCAAGCTTGGCATACAAGAGAAGCTGATGTGCCAACTTTGAGAGGACCCTCATCCATCTTGGTTAATGAAATGAGGAAGAAGGATGAGGAGCGTGATGAGACAATGGCCAAAATGATGACAAAAATTGATTTGATGGCCAAGCATGTAATGAGCTAGTGGTGCTAAGACAGTGAATGCGGTGAGTACACCGAAAATCAAAGCGAGTGATGATGAGTTGATGACACTGGTTGATGGCAAACTGTGCTTTATGTTGGTGGGTTCTCATCTCAGGTATTATCACCCGAGGGAGTAGAACCAAGGTTGGTTTCAAGAAAAAGAGAGAGACAGAAATTGGCGGGATAGAGATAAGGATGGTGATCATTTTAATCACCGGAGTTCGAATCCCTATATCCCTCCGAAAAAGGTGGACTCTCTCTACCAACCGGGCGCAAGAAACCTCAGCCATTCCAAGTTGGAGGACATGTTGTCCTTGGTTCTTAAAAAGGTGGATACCACAAATACGGGAGTGAGCGAGCTAAAGAGTGAAGTCTCAACACTTTACCAAACTGTGAGCTCCCACTCAGCCTCGATCAAGCATCTTGAGGCCCAAATGAACCACCTCTCAAGCCAAATGAACCCAAGGATGAAAGGGACGTTGCCTAGCGACACTATCACTAACCTAAAGAATGATTGATTGAGGTAGTATCGTCATGCCGCAATGTTAAATCAAGCGCTGCTTGGGAGGCAACCCAAGTTTCTTTATTTGTTTTTGGTTATCTTTTGTTGTTTTGGTGTGTTTGTAGGGAATTCATGGATGAAAAAATGAACAAGGGAAAGCAGGAAAAAAATGGGTTATGCGGTAGACTGTGCGGACCACACAAGTAATTGTACATGTCACACAGCACATCGTATGCCAAATCAGAATGCTTGAAGGAAATTTGAAATATTAGAGGTGACGTGCACTGGGCCATGTGGATCGGATGAGTCCAAGTGCGCATCGCACCTCCATCGCATAGTGAAATAGATACTTGGGCAAACCAGAGGAGAAAAAGGGGCGATGCGCGAAATGCCATGCGGTCCATACCAAGGCTGGTGCAAATCGCATATCGCGGCACACAGAAGGTAAATTTGAATTTTAATTGACCTAACCCGTTTACCAACCCGGCTAAACTTTTCTTTTTAAAACTGCCTTTTTTCTCTTTCTTCACCATCTTTTCTCTCAAACTCTCAAAATTCTCTCCCAAAACCTTCCACAAACCTCTCTACTTTTCCCAAAATCTTATTCTCCTCTCTCCCAACCATCTCCACTGCTACACCACCATGCCGGTGTTGTTCTCCGATGAGGTCTTCTTGGGTCACCATTGTTAAAGTCCTAAACACTTTAATTTTCACTCCTCCCTTCGTAATCTTCACTTGTGCTAAGTTTTCCAACGTTAAATACTTGTTTTTATGGAGGTTGGGAACTCATATTGTTAAGCATGCTTAGTAGAATTACCATGTTGGTTTTGGGTGATATCCAAAAATTTTGGGTCCCCAATTTTGAGTTGTATTGATGATATTGCTTTGTGTTAACTTGGTAGAACCTAAATCTTATTAATGCATGTTGATTGGTAGTAATTTTTAGCCTTGAAATGTATTCTTGGGGTAAAGTTTGAGTAACTTACTCGTGACTAACGAATGATTTGGCCCGATGATTGATTGGGTGACGTCGTTCTTAAGGGAAAATCATCGATTGTCATGAGGTTTTGATTGAAAATTGGCTCTTGAGGCTGAATTTTGCTGATTGTATACCCATGATTCCTGTTGAGAATTATATTTGGGGTGTATGATCTTGTGCGGGTAGGGGGTTTATTATTGCTAAGATTGTTGGTACCCATTGTTGCAAGTGAGGGATTGATGTTCTCAATTATAGATGGGGTAACGTCTATCTTAAAGGAAGTTGTTGAGTTCCTTTCTTACTTGTTATTGTGTTAATGGAAACCCGAGGAAGTATGAGTACCCAAAAGTTGTGGTCATGATATCCCTTATCCCCCTTGTTTATTGTTGATTGGTTTGTTGCATGGTTCCAAGTGATTAAGCACACCTTGTTCTATGAATCATATGCGTAACTCACAAGAACACAAGGAACCTAAAATTCCAATTGTGCCTTTGTGCGCTTCACATACGATGCATAGATCTTGACGTGCAGGTCGCACAAGGCATCGCACCATGTTTAAAAGAAAAAGCCAGTCACTGCTTCGAGGGACGACGCCTGGTGCGACTTGCACTTCGAATGATGCAAATCTCACCAGCTTTGCATCTTAGTGGAAAATCCCTGTAGGTTTATGTTTTCTTGTGCGATAGCACATGCGACGTGCACTCTCTCTGGTGCATTTTGCATGTGGTCCGCATAAGCCATCTGTCACCTACTTTGTCTTTCTATTCAGTTGCATTCCATCCTTTGTAGTTTTCTAACTTCTTCTTAGATTTTATTTTTGTTTTTGGCTCACAATTACTGTATGCAGAAAATGTCCTCTAGCAGGAGAAACACGGGAGGCCAACCTAGGCAAATGACTGCAGCGGAAGAATCAAAGCTTCGCTTCAGGGTGGAAGGCATGAAGGCCTACTATAAGCGGTACGAGAATAGAACTTTCATTGTGGAGCAGAGTTTTAACCTGGGGGAAGTTGGGAGTGAGCTGCCCAACATGCACCAACAATTTGCTGATCGAGAGTGGCAACCATTCGAGGATATACCGGGGGGATACTATGAGGAGATAGTCCGAGAATTCTTTGCAGCCTATCAAGCCACACAAGATTCCAAGGGCTACAAAGGAAACAAGGATAAGTTCCCCAACTTAAATGTAGTTATCGTCTGGGGCAAGAAAGTTTCTGTTATCCCAACTGCCATCAATGCTATCTATTGAGGTCATCCAATCGAGCCTTCTTTTGCACTTCTAGCTAGGTTGATGGCTGACTCAAAGCCATATCAAGAGACATCCCTCGTTATTGCTCAAGATAACTCTCTTTGGTCCACTATGGGGGGAGATATTTCAAGGAGGTCCCTGATCTTCGAGGCTCATCTTTGGTATGATCTTATTCGCAACCGTTTCTTACCTTCCCAAAATGATCAAAAGATAACCCAAGATGGGGCCATTCTACTTGTGGCCATTATGACGGGGGAGCATGTGAACTTTGGGGAAATAGAGACTATGGTGATAAGGAGAAAAGCTCATTGAGGAAATGACTCCTTCCGCTTCCCGGTGCTGATTACTAAGCTTTGTACTAAGGTCGATGTCCCTATCCTCAGTTGCAACAAATTCACTCATGCTATTGGGACTATCGACCTTGATAAGAAAACAGACAGGGATGACCCCAGGTTTAAGAGGCAAAGGATTGAGCAGTTGAGTGGGGTTGACAGTGATAAGCTTGGTGCTAGAGCAGACACTTCATCTCTCTCCCGGACTACTTCAGAGGCACACCCACATGCCCCTGCACCCTCTATGACCAAAAGTAGCCTTCATGACATGGTGGGAAAAACTCATAGCCATGAGCGGCAACTGGCTGACCTAGCCATGAAGGTACCCGGTATGATAAACAGGGCTGTTAAAGATACAGTGCGAGGGGTAATGGATATCTTGAATTCACTGTGCCAGAGGGTCGACGTCATAGATGGTTCAATCATGACACTGCGGGAAGATGTTCGCAAGGGAAAAGGTAAAGCTCCGGTGGTAGAAGCAGATTTGACCACCTTTCCTCAAACTCATTCCATTCCCAGACCCTTGGATAGATTGTTTGCAGCCTATGAGGATGGGGTGTTTCCTAGTGATGAGGATGAAGAGTTGGATGATGATCAGAATCTGGATTTTCAGAGGGTTCTCCATGACTTCACACTTTCTGTGCACTCCCAAAAGGGTGGTGCTGGCCCGAGTGGGAGAGCCTCAGATGAGGAGACAACTGCAGATGATGATGATGATGAGGCTTAGTCCTCTAGGGAGTTCCACCCTCTTCCCATTAAAAAATTAGCATTGAGGGCAATGCTATTTTTATGGGGAGGGGGTGGCTTTACTTGCTTTTGTTGGTTCCCGTGAGTGGGCTTGATGTACTAGTTTTTATTGCCTTTGTCGGGCCTTTTTTACATTTTTGCTAGATTTTATTTGGCCCTTGTCGGACGCATTTTGGATGATTGTGATGTTATTTCCCTCGTCAGGCCTTTTGATTATGTTTTATTTTTATTTTTGAGCTTATTTGTGCCCTCACTGGGCTTGATTTTTGTTGATTGAGATTGTGTTTCCAGGTTGGTCTTACATGCCCCATTGTTTCGCTACCCGTGCTTTGCAAATGCGCTAAAGTCCTATGCCAAGGTTTATTTTAAAATGAATCATGAGCGCGTAATTTGGATATTGTCTTGTTAATAGTAGTTTAGAAATAAACTCTGAGGGTTTTCTTAATACCACGGTTCTTTCTCAAGGAGCAAATTTTTTGTTTATTTTATTTTTCTTTTCTTTTGTTTTTGTGTCGAACTGGGTTGGTGCTTCCCTTTGATAGATTGAGAGACGACTTTCTTAAGGGAAAATGCCAAGTTTTAGTTTTAGAATTGAGTCTGTAGTTGCTTGTCTCAAAATGGGCCCACTGAAAAATTTCTCTTGGCAAATTATTTTGAAAATAAAAGGAAGAAGGGAAATGAATTTTTGAGGAAAGGCATTCTCTTTTCATGACTTGCACACTCTTGCTTTGGCTTGATTGACTCACAAACGAGTGTGTAATGAACTCAGAATAGCTTGTCAAAAATCATTTGTCCCAATTGATTTTGAGACTAATGAAAGAAGTCTTGTGGTATGATGCCTTGTGTGGTGAGGTGTTACCTTGATTCTTGTGCATACGTGTCATCTAGAACTTGCCACGAATGTGATTCAAGGTGAAATTCTAGGTGTGACCGAGCTTGGAAGATGACCTTAGGCCCTTTTTGATAGCCACTTCGCCCAAATGACTTCCCATGATTTCAACCCTAGTGAAACCCATTGAGCTTGTGACCGTTCTTTGGCACCTTGTTAACACCTTGACCTTTTTGGAACCTTTATCTTGGCATCCATCCTCTCTAATTGCTTGAAAATAAAATGTAGGCTAAAATCCTAGGTTTGGGGGGGGGGGAATGAAGGATAACATAGGCAAATGCCTAAGTTTGGGGGTGTATGTGATCAAATGAGGAGAACAAAAGAAGTGCACTCAAAGTGCAAGGTAGCACCTTAGGTTTGAATTGAAAATTTGCTCCAAAAGTTCAATCCAATGAGAAAAATAAAAAGCAAAAATAGGTGCTACTAAACAAAGGCAATGCAAGGAGTTTGAATGATCATGAGTAAAAAGGAGAAATCTTGGGTTGTGTGAGGGAGAAATAAGGTGAAGCTGAAATTGAAAAATGTGAGCGGTGTTCAAAATGAGAACAAAGAGCATTAGGGAGGTGTAGTCACTTGAACCAAATGAAAATCCTCACCTTAGCCCTAGCCAACATCGTAACCCGCAAGTCCTTGGTGATTCTGATCTTGGCTACCCTACATTAGTGGTGATATATATGAAGGGCAAGCCTATGGTTCGACGCGTATGCACTTGAAATTCCTTGAGAGAGTGAGAGTCTTTTTAGTTCTCCTATAATCCCAATTGTTTGTGAATTGAATGATTGTGAGTGGGATTCTCTCTTGTGGTGAGTGACATCATGCACTCAATTGAAACATGAGGTCTCTATTTTAATTGAGGGGAATGAATGAGACTAGTTGTGTGGCGAATATCGAGGAAAACCTTGACGGTCCATGCCAATGACTTGAGAAGCTTAAATGTCTTATTTTGAATGACAAAAATTCCCTTGACTTTAAATGAAAATGAAGTCCTTTTGGAAAAGTTTTGAAATAGCCAAATGCCTTGAGTTTGTGGTGGTTCAAATTGAGATGAGCATCGTAGTTGAGTCTTTTTGTTTATTTTTTTTTTGTATTTTTAGTATAGATCAGTCTTTTGTGCCTTAATTGGGTCTAGAGCATAATTCATTCCTTGGCTTATGAGTATCCTGCTTGAGGACAAGCAAGAGTTCAAGTTTTGGGGTTTGATAAGTCGGTAATCTACCAACTTATTGAGCCTATATCTATGAATTATTTCTATGTTTTGAATAGATTTAGAGGTTCTGATGGACTTTATTGATGTTTATGCAGGTACTTTTGATTAACGATGAGAAACAAGGAAATCGATCCAAAAAGAGCTAAAAAGGAGTGAAGTGTGAAGTGTTCGGAAAAGATGGAGATTCTGACCTGAGATGCGGTGGCCGTACGACACACACAAGCCGAGGTTCAAATCGCACCTCCTCCACATGAAGCTGCAAAAGCGACTGAAGAATTTGTTGAGGGGTGCCGTCGCTGTGCGATGCGCACATCCCAAGGTGCGAACCGCACCCCCTTCGCATAAAGCTCCCAAAGTTAGCTAAAGTAACTGATCCAATTGAAGAGGGTGTGCAATGTGCATATCACGACGTGAAAATCGCACGTTGCGCCGCATACCACCTGAAGGGAAATTTTGTCCTAAATTTTAGTGACGTTTTGGGAAACTATAAAAGGCCAATTTACGCACAATTGTAAATAACATTATTCAGTCCTGAATATTTGAGAAAGCTTTTTTCCTTGAGAACAAGTTTTCCTCTCTAAAAGAGAAGAGGGTTTGAATCCATTCTCTTGGTTAACCATTTGTGTATTCAAATTGAGCTTAGAACTTGAGATTCAGCTCCAATGAAGAGGATTTTGATTTACCCATTTGGTATATCTCTCTCCTTTGCTATGAGTGACTAATTTCTCTTGTCTAGGGGTGTGTTGATGATGGGTTCTTGACAAATGGGTGTGGGTGTTTTTAATTCATCTTTATAATTGCTTATTTGATATGGGTCTAGTAGTTTCACCAAGTTTTAATCCTAAAATTTGTGGGTGTAAACATTAATTTTCATTACTTGACTATGTGATTGCTTGAAAGAGGATTTCATGGTTTTGGATGTGAAATTACTAGTGGGAACTTTGGACTCCATCCAAATTTGATGCTAGAAATAGGTCTTATCGAAGGAATCACCCACTTAAGGGTCTACGCTAGAGATAGTGTGACCTCCCCAAGCTTTGATTGGTTGTTTGTCGATCAAACTGATGATGCCCTAACCGAGATTATCAGATATATGGTTGTTGATAGAGAGATAACAATCCATACCTATGACCAATGCTACTTATGTCAATAAGCGAGAATAAGTGTGAATTGATAATCACCCTATCCCATGATTAAAGCCCCATCGGATACACATCCATAGTCACCTACTCAATTTGGTACACCCACTTTCGTTTATAGCTTTGATTTGAATTGTGATTGTAGTGACAACATCCTAATTCCCCCAACCTTTTACTTTTCTTGTTTTAAGCATTTACCTTCATTGTGAACTCATTTTGCACAATCTTTATTTAGCTAGCTCCAAATCCCTTGGGTACGACCTCGACACCCGTTGGGAATTATAAATTTTGTTTTGCTGCACGATTGCCGTGATCTCTTACTTTTGGGAGCACGATTTGAGAGTTCATCAGTTTGTCAGGTTGATGATTAGAAGTCTTGCTCATATTCACTGACTTAGACTGTACATGTCTGGCAATGTGGTCTGGGACATGTCTTGTAAAGGGGTTGAGTCAAGGTGGTTAAGTGAGAGTTTGCAGGTTGTCCTATAAATTGGCTAAGGGTCAAGGACCAGGGCTATTGACATAGGATCTTAAGTGAGGGTGGCAAACTGACTAACAGGGATAGTTTGCAATTTTATTTCAGGATTGGAACCAGTAAGGTGTTTCTAGTGTTAGGCAAGATGGGTAGGCTGAAGAGTCTTAGTGTTATAAGGGGTCAGGTTATGACCATGATAGAAGGGTGGAATAGCTTCTAACGGTGGATTTGGCTGCAAAATGAGGTAGGTAGGCTTGGGATAGAGTGTATGAGTTCATGGGTAGTATATCTGGGTAGTAAGGGTTGTTGTTAAAGGACTGGGGTTGTATAACTTCAAGTTGCATGTTTCTTCTGATTATTTACATGATATTATGTGGTGGATTCAGGTCGATCGATGATGCCTACCATTACATGTTATTTGTACTGATACTACTCTTGCTATGCCATTTAGTATAGTCTGATTGCAGGATTAGTGATGTTTCCTAGGTAAAGATGATGGTGATCTCCGGCAGCTTCTACTCCTCTCTTTTCTATGGTGGGAGCTGTGTCTTGTTTAGCTTTTGTATTCTCTTAGAAGCTCTTGTACCTATTTAGAGTAGTTCCTAGGGAGGGTTTTTATTGTCTTTGTAAAGGATCTTATTGTACTAAAGTTTTTGATAACTGGTTTTAAATATTAAAGGCATTTCTTATGTTTTCTTATTGACTTCCTCATTACGTGTTTTAATCGGGTGGTAAGGGTTCTCCTACCTAGGTGTTAGAGTAGGTTCCCGCATGAGCTGGTAGTTAGGTCATGATAATTTAATATTAGAGCCTAGGTTATCGATCTCCCAGTACAAGAGCAAATATTTAATAGAGTCCTGTGGATTGGTGTGTTGACGTCCACATCTAATCTTCAGGAAGCTATGAAGCATTTTAGGAAATTGTTCCACTTTTTTTATTTTCCTTCGTGCGGTTTGTTCCTTGCTTGTATGGGTTGAGTCCAGTTGGTATCTCAACAAAGTGAATTGAATGTCGTTATTCCCGGCTAAAATGACACAAGCAAGGAAAGTTGGAATCGAGAAGGTTCTAATTGGCCTTAAAGGCTATGTATTGCATGGATGATCGGCTAACGGTCATCCTTGAGATGACTAAAGAGGTAATAACATGACCTATTTTAGTGATGAAGCTTGAGATTGTACTTGTGTGTATTAATGTGGTTTGAATGACTGCAAATGTATGGTGAGCAACTGCTTGCATTGCTGTGAAATTATGGTCAGGAGAAGGTCATAACTTGGTTATGTGTGATGGGTTTACTGATTAGTTGTTATGTGGTTTAACTGAAAATTTTGTTTTAAATTTTGAGCATGGACTTATCGTTGGTAAAAATGGTAAGGGGACAAAATGAATTGTGACTGTGGAGAAACTCTAGTTTCAGGGAAATCGGTATTGGTTGGGAACCATGGGGAAAAAAGGCTATTCTTGTATGATAATGAGAATGGGAAATTATGAACAACTTTCTGGTGTGATTCTTAACTGATTTTATGATAATGTAGTGCTAAGTTCTTATGCATTGCAGGGGTTGGTCTTGAGGTTATATTTAAGACCATAATGCGATTTCAAGGGTTAATATTCATAATAGGGAATGGAAAATGAGGGAACTTTGCAGGAATCTGCAATTTCTGGGCTGCTGCCGTTAGGGCCTCCATAGTGGAACTGACCCTCTATGGTGATCCTGCTATAGAGAGAATTTCTCCGCTATAGTGGTTTTGTAGTAGCGGCGTGCAAGCCACTATAGCGGGAGGGAGGGGACAGAATCCCTGCCCTGTTTTCCCTTGTTTTGCTTTTTGATAACGCTCAAACTACACTTCTAATTAAAGAAGCGTAAGCGATCGTTGTCAAGTAAAGAACCTAAACAAAGGTTGGGGTCGAATCCCACAGAGAATATGGTGAAGATTAAGACTTTAGTGAATTAGGTGACTAGTCGTCAATTGTTTCCGATAAATAAAAAGGGGGGGTTTTGTGAACAAATCGTAAACAAAAGCAACAATAATGTAAGAGAATAATCAGTAAGAGAGAATGAACTAGGGACGTGTTCACCATGGCTTTTGTAACAATGTCGATTCTAGGCTTAACCGGGTTCTTTCTATATGCTTGTCATGATGTGATTGCGTCAATTGTATCGTCTAAACGTCTCTCGACCAAATAAACAAATTTCCTTTTATCTTCTTTCGATCTCAAAAAGATGTGCTTTTTAGCTCTCAATCCTAACATCAAGTAGACTAATCCAGTTACGGCATTAATCTTTAAGACGAGAGTTGGTAGTCTCGAATCCTTGTCGTTAATCAAGTTTTCCCGGTTTTAACTTCTTTACTCAAGCAAATTAAACCTAGGCATGTTCTAATGTTTGCAACCACTAGAAAACGTGACATAAAGTATGATTAACAACGTGACAATACATCTATCGAACCCAACGCTACCCGGAATCTATATTGCTACGTTTGCCATGGCTCCCACAACCCTAGTTGCGGGAGTTTTAGTTACTCATGCTTGAAGATGAAAAGAAGAAAGTCATGTTCATAAAATAATAAAGAAACGAGATCCTTACAATATATTGAGGACAATCTTCAAGTATCCAAGGACAAAAGAAACCAAGAACTCAAGAACGAATCAAGAACACGAATGTTAATTCAAGAAACGTGTTCTTGCTCCCAAAAACTAACTAAAAACGTGTTTAAACTAATGGGTGAATAATAATTAACATAAACCTAACATAGGGTATTTATAGGAGTAGTAGAAACCAAATCCAAAACGGGCTAGGAATCCCCAAAACGCGGGTCGCCGACCAGTGCTACTGCCTTAGCGTGACGGCCAGGCTTGACGGACCGTCAGGGCAGTGACGGACCGTCGCCTGGGCCGTCACTGCTTGGCAGCAACACTGCCTTAAGTTGACGGTCCCAGTGACGGACCGTCAGCCTTGTGACGGGCCGTCACTCAGGCCGTCACTCTTAGGCAGAATGTTGTTTTTCGCGTATTTTCTTCCGTTTCCGTGTTTGCTTCCATTTCCTACAAATACAACATAAAAACATCAAAAACAACAATGGTTGCTTGAAAACGTACGATTGTTCTTAGTAAAAAGGAGTCGAAAGTGACGTAATTTGGCGTCACATCAACACCCTCAACTTAAAACGTTCGCTTGTCCTCAAGAAACATGACATAAAACAATAATACGACTCAACTAAGAACACAAACTCGTGTCTATAGCAACTCATGGTCATTCAAACTTATTTAATTCAATCAAGCTCCATCGTAGCACACGAATGTATGAAACACTAACTTGCAAGGATCCAAACATGTCATTCCGTTATGATAGAACATTATGCATACACACGCGCAGCTATCCTAACAATCAATAGACAATACAGACATCTTGGTGCCCTCACCACAAAGAAATCCCACACACAAGATTTGGGACTAGGTAAGACGCTCACACTCACAAATGATTTCAAACAATGCACATGCGATACCATAGGCTTGCCCTTACTATTCTATTTCAGTTCTTCAGAAAGCTACTCAGGATCACTACAGGACTTGTTTAGGCTTGTAATGAGGCTTCGGGTGCAGGTATGATACATTTAGGGGTTAGTGACTAAGCCCTCCTTGGAACCATTTACATCTTATCACCACATAACTTCACTTTATCCATCCTTTATTCACCTTTTTATTTCCTTGATTCTAGATACCGGTGCGGCCTCTTTATTGACAATTCTTTTTGTTACTTTTTCGATCTTTTTCACCTTTCTTTATTTTTCTTTTCTTTTCCTAGGCGCACACCCGGATTTTCATTCTATTCAAAAACCAATCTTCTCCATCATCTTTTTCTTATCATTCACCTCCATAGTAGCCACCCCCAACTTAGGCTGATTGCCTGCGTTGAGGTGCACAATGTCCAAGGGAGGACCAGGGCCAAAACAGGGTTTACCTCTATAGTAGCCACCCTCAACTTAGGCTGATTGCCTGAGTTGAGGTGCACGATGTCCAAGGAAGGACCAGGGCCAAAATAGGGTTTCAAAGTTAAACAGGAATGGTGACAAGTTATTGAAAGAACAAGGTCAATTATGGCTCAAACAGGGATCAAGGGATTATTTATATTTGGACGGTCTTTTAGGTTAAGTGGACTGCACACAAAAAGAGCCTGTGATCCTTTCCTAAGCAACCAACTTCAAACTTAACAAAATAGACCGGGCAAGTTCTAGATGCATACACAGAGTAAGAATTTATGACAATAAACTCACACGCTCTTGGCACCAAGAAACTATATCGCTACCAACTATCAAACAACCGCTCGGCTTAAGCATACTCATTCTAATCATAATCACACACTGACATTCAAGGATCCAGACAGTCAATCGTTTCAACATAAGTACAAAACCAAAAATTTTTTTAGGGGCCTCCTTTTAGTCAAGAACAACGCCATGCTCATTACTATAGACACCAAAAAAAAACAAAATTTAAAATAACAACCTAAACATGCCGGTTCTACTAGATAGCACACCGGAGGGAAAAGAAATCGGCAACAAAAACCCTCGGTGGTGACTCACAGGTTTCCCCACGAATTAATTAGACTATAATACAACAATAATTTATGGGTTGCCTCCCATACAACGCCTGATTTAACGTCGCGGCACGACGTGGGTGTCTTGATTACTCAGACTTCATCAAGACACCCCAGACTTAATAAACAACCGTATGCACAACTATATACCCTATAATAAACAAAAACAACAAATAAAAGTAAAAGCGGAAAAGTATGACTGAGAGTCAAATAAACACACCAGACTTAATTAACAACCGTATTCCCCGACAGCGGCGCCACTTTTTGATAAACGCTCGAACTACACTTCTAATTAAAGAAGCGTAAGCGATCGTTGTCAAGTAAAGAACCCAAACAAAGGTTGGGGTCGAATCCCACAGAGAATATGGTGAAGATTAAGACTTTAGTGAATTAGGTGACTAGTCGTCAATTGTTTCCGATAAATAAAAAGGGGGGGTTTTGTGAACAAATCGTAAACAAAAGCAACAATAATGTAAGAGAATAATCAGTAAGAGAGAATGAACTAGGGACGTGTTCACCATGGCTTTTGTAACAATGTCGATTCTAGGCTTAACCGGGTTCTTTCTATATGCTTGTCACGATGTGATTGCGTCAATTGTATCGTCTAAACGTCTCTCGACCAAATAAACAAATTTCCTTTTATCTTCTTTCGATCTCAAAAAGATGTGCTTTTTAGCTCTCAATCCTAACATCAAGTAGACTAATCCAGTTACGGCATTAATCTTTAAGACGAGAGTTGGTAGTCTCGAATCCTTGTCGTTAATCAAGTTTTCCCGGTTTTAACTTCTTTACTCAAGCAAATTAAACCTAGGCATGTTCTAATGTTTGCAACCACTAGAAAACGTGACATAATGTATGATTAACAACGTGACAATACATATATCGAACCCAACGCTACCCGGAATCTATATTGCTACGTTTGCCATGCTCCCACAACCCTAGTTGCGGGAGTTTTAGTTACTCATGCTCGAAGATGAAAAGAAGAAAGTCATGTTCATAAAATAATAAAGAAACGAGATCCTTACAATATATTGAGGACAATCTTCAAGTATCCAAGGACAAAAGAAACCAAGAACTCAAGAACGAATCAAGAACACGAATGTTAATTCAAGAAACGTGTTCTTGCTCCCAAAAACTAACTAAAAACGTGTTTAAACTAATGGGTGAATAATAATAACATAAACCTAACATAGGGTATTTATAGGAGTAGTAGAAACCAAATCCAAAACGGGCTAGGAATCCCCAAAACGCGGGTCGCCGACCAGTGCTACTGCCTTAGCGTGACGGCCAGGCTTGACGGACCGTCAGGGCAGTGACGGACCGTCGCCTGGGCCGTCACTGCTTGGCAGCAACACTGCCTTAAGTTGACGGTCCCAGTGACGGGTCGTCAGCCTTGTGACGGGCCGTCACTCAGGCCGTCACTCTTAGGCAGAATGTTGTTTTTCGCGTATTTTCTTCCGTTTCCGTGTTTGCTTCCATTTCCTACAAATACAACATAAAAACATCAAAAACAACAATGGTTGCTTGAAAACGTACGATTGTTCTTAGTAAAAAGGAATCGAAAGTGACGTAATTTGGCGTCACATCACTTTTCTTTCCCGAGGTGTTTTAAATCATTAGTTTCAGCTGGAAGCTACTGCAGAATAATGGAAATCGCTTAAAAACAAACTTAGCATGCATATACGATTAATATTGTTTAGCTAGCATCCATATGCGATCATAAAAAGGAAAGGAAAAGGGGAAAACAATATCTAGTATATGCCCCAAATGGGAGCAATCTTAAATCAGTAATAATATATAATAAAGAGGGGGAGGTCCTAGCCAGATGCCTCATCACCATCACGGGCTGCAGGGGCGGGGTCCTCGGCCTTAGTATTGCTCAGGAAAGGTAACTCCCACATGTCCTCTGGCTCCAGTTGGGGGAGCTACTTAGTGTTGTAGCTAAACATGACCTTTATGGTCTTCCATATCTTTGAAAGCATGCATTCTTGAGAGCGTCTCTTCCTCTTCTCCTCATCGAGCTCCCTATGAAGTGTTGCATAGTCCTGAGCAGGGGGAGGTGGGGATGCAGCTCCAGCAGGGGTGCCCTTCATGAATCGCCTAACCGAAGCCAAGTCCTCCTCCATACGGCTGCTGGTGATTGGGGGCTGAGACTGGGAAGGAGGGGCAGGATCCTCGTCATAATCATCAGTGCCCTCGGTAGCATGGCTGCTCTCTGCTTCACTCACCTTTATCTTCTTATTCCCCTTGGAGGCAATCACCTTCACCCAGAGAGGGTTAAAGGGGGCATCCATCTCCAGCTCTCTGTCAGCATCCTCCTCAGGTACCCCAACTCATCTGTACAGTGCAGACACTAGCCTGATGAGGAAGGGGCCCTTCTTAGCACCCCGGTAGAATTTCCTCCACTCTGACATGATCTGTGTCCCCACATTCAGTTGAATGCCATTTATGGCATAGGCCACCATCGAAGCTCGAGGATAGGTCACGTTAGTAAGGTTGCCTAATAGACGAATCCTCTAGGACACCAAGTTCATCCACCTCCTAGCATCGACTGTGAAATAAGTTCTTGTGACACCCTCGATGCTGGGACAGTAGACCTGGTCACTAAACTCCTCCTCTATCAATGTGTCCCTCAACCATTTCATATCCATCTCCCGGATCTTGGCATCGTATGCAGCATTGGAAATATTAGGCCTCAGAGTATCTCATTAATGGTTCGGACATCCATAGGGATATTCTTTCCCTAGATGCAGATGGTGGGGGTGGGGTCATCCCAAATCATGATGGAGAGTATGGAATAGAACTCCCTCACCCATCCCGAGATCTTGAAAGAGGGAGTCTCTACCAGTAGGCCCCAACTGAACTCCTGGAGCCTGTTAAAGAATTCCCCTGCCTGTTCTGCCACACCTCTCATGTTGAAACCCCTCTCATAGAAGAAATCGGTCCTCCGATAGTCAAGAAATCTTTCTCCGACTAGCAACATCGGGGAACCTCTCATAAGCTGGTATGTGTTATTGATTGGCCACCATTGAGTGTTAAGTCTACAAGATTAACAAAAGGTTGGATTAGAACTCGTGAGATGCAAGAAAATCAAAAGTTTGGAGAAAGTTAAATTCTTGACCCTGTCTGGAAGGCTATTGCTTGCAGCCTCACGCTATAGTGGGCTACTTCCTGCTATGGCGATAGCGATGGCGCTATAGCAGAAATTTCTCTGCTATGGCGGCATCACTATAGCGGTCTTGCTCTAATATAGCGGTCTTCATCGTTTTAGATTTTCAAGAGGTGCAACAATGGCGCCTTTTGAACCAAAATTCCATTTTTTGACATTCCAAGTTCAGATCAGTGTTCCCTAAGTACCCTACTACTATTTCATGCAAAAAATTTAGGCATTATAACTTCTAAAAATTGCCCAAACTGATATTTTCAAACAAGAATAACCCTTCACATTCCCTACCATTTTGAATCCATTTTTGGCCATGAACCCCATAATTCTTACGCCCAGAATACTGAGAGAGTGTTGTAAACATAAGGAAAGCATCTATACTTTGAGGGTTCCACCAAATCAAAAACCAAAATTTAAAATTCAAAAAATCAACCCATATTCGTACAATGAAGTAGGGAAAGTGAAGTGTTTTGATTATTACCTTGATTTCCGATGATGGGAGCAAAGTGATCGGAGAGGGAGAGAAAGTGGTGTTTTTAGGTGAAATAGTTGGAGAATGGGCGTGTGACACCCCAAAATTCGAAATAACCAACGAACCTTGAATCCAGAAAAGTTCAACAATGTTGGACACCACGGGCAGCCGCCACGGTCTTCGGAGCTCCGACGGGCTGTAGGGAGTGCTGTAGGATGTGTCAAGTGGCTCTTGGCCATAGCCCCCTAGCTCGATGGGTGTCCATGACAAGCATCATGGATGTGACGTCCCATAGGAGCCCACCATCGAAATACTCTAATGACTTTCCCCCTTCTTTCCTTTCCCTGATGGGCGTCACAACGAGCATCACCATGGGCGTCGTAGGTGCGACGACCTATGGGAACCCGCCGTCACAACCAACCAGTGAGACCCAGACCCCAGGTATCCCTCCACAATGCCTTGGCCGACGGGCCATCATGGGCACGATGCCCATCGGGCAGCCTGTGAGACGACCTTTTCCTACAACTTTACATTTTAAGTTGGGGGTATTTTGGTCTTTCCCCCCTATTCTTTAACTCCTAAATGAGGTCGTTTTGGCCAGTTTTAGTTGGGTTTTATCCCCTAATAGCCTAATCTCTTCTCATTCTAAGTCATTCTATTCCAAAAGAAGAAAGAGTCCCTCTTCTCCAAGTCTCAAGCTCCAAGCAAGAACCTCCAAGTTCAAGCCTCCTTTTCTTTTCAATTTCAGTTGGGTTAGCTTCAATTAAGGTATGTGGGTATTCAATAAGGGAATCCCTTCACCCTTGTGCCCAAAACCTTTTAAATTGAATTTATGGATTTCTAAATTAGGGTTCTTACTCAAATTGGGGAAAACTGATAGGCTTTGTTTTAAAATATTAATTCATGATTTCTTATTCATTATCCATGTTTTAATTGAGATTCCTTAAATGTTTACAAAAGCCCATATGTTGATGATGAATTCTAGCATAATTTCATTGAATTGCATGTCTTCAAGTAAAATTGGTATGTTTAGATAACATGACCTCTATTTTTATGAAATTGCATGCCTACTTCTTCAAGCTATGATTTTAGAAAGGAAAGTATATTTTAATTATGGTTATGCAAAGTTTTAAGAATTATGATTTGTGAATTGTATGACATCAAATATGTCCTTATGCTTTTCTAAAAGTTTTGGGCATTAGATATGTCCCTATGTTTTATGAAAGGTTTGGCATCCAGATATGTCCACCTAAGATGTGAACAGTTTTGACATCAGATATGTCATAAGTATTATATGAGCTATACGTATTAATTTGGGAGTAATATTTATCACCGAGTTGGATGGGGTGAGAGTACCTTAGTCCCAAAACTATGTGCCTGCGTAGGTTCTAAATCCCTTCAGTTGGGCATTAGATTTAGTGATCACGTCAAAATCATGCCTTTATACCCTGGCAAGGTATATTGGGTCCTTTTGATGGGGCGTATACATCGGATTCCATGTAGCTCACATGGTCTATGTCGGTTAGAGAACCTCTCACAGAAATAGTATTAGGTTTAAAAAAATGCATTCACTCTTTGTCTTCAGACTTCAGGACTATCATGATTACTATGATATTTTGTATATCTTGCTTTGGCATCACATTGAGTCTCTTGCATTTCAGTTTTATACTTATAGCATGATTTCAGCTTTACAAGTTTATTTAGCATGCTTATCTCAGATTTCTGTTTATCTTATATATTCAGTTCATCTTATAGTACTTTTGCATTTTGCGTTACATCCTTTTACGATGCAGATTCAGGCACCTGCCCTCAGACTCGTGGCTAGACTACGCCAGACGTTCAGCTGATTATTGGTCAGTCCTCATTATTCGAGGACTAGAGTTAGAGTGTCCATGTTTATGCTTTCATTTTGGATTCTGAGTTAGCTGGGGTCTTGTCCCAGCAACTCTTATTGACAATTAGAGGCTTTTTAGACATAGACAATATGCGAGTCTCCTTTCAGAATTGTATTCCTATTTGACTTATTTATCTATACATTTGATTTTGGATCTTCCTATTATGCTTTCGCTTGTCTATTGAAATTATCTGATTTATGCTATGACCAAGGGTTAGCTTGGGTCACTTGTTGTCCCAGGTCCCGTGTTACATTAAGGGGGTAGCCTCAGGGAATGACAAACTTTGTATCTGAGCCTTAGGTTCAAGAGTCCTAGGATGTCTGAAAGCCACATCGAGTAGAGTCTCTTTCATGTATGTGAAGTGCACCACACTTATGAAAGGGAAGCTATGATATGTCTTAGAAAAACTTCACTTGTTTCATGATTATATCATGTGATAGAGTTTGACTCTAATATCCCTCCAATCCTTTCCTTGTACATTTCAGATTATGCCTCGATGTGCTATGCCTCACCGAGCCGCTCGAAATGCTACTCCTCCAGTTCCAGCCCCCGAGGTCATGAATGAGGATTTCAGGAATTCCATCCATATGCTAGCCCAGACTATGGCCACTCAAGACAACTAGCTGATTTCTATCGCCGTACACCCTAAAGGTGGGGTAGCAGCCCAAGTTTGTGATTTTATCTGTATGAACCAACCTGAGTTCTGGGGTTCAAAAATGTGTGAGGATCCACTAAATTTTATCGATGAAGTGAAGAAAATATTTGATGTGATGCAAGTGGCTAGTGTTAATAGTGTCTAGTTGGCATCCTATCGACTCAAGGATGTAGCTCATATCTAGTTCACGCAATGGAAGGAAGATAGGGCTAGAGATGTGGTCCGTATGACTTGGGAGTGTTCCGAGAGGGCTTTCTTTGACCAGTTCTTCCCTAGGGAGTTAAGGCAAGCGAAGGGCGAGGAGTTTATGAGCTTGAGATAGGGATCCATGACTGTGCAGAAGTATGGGTTGTGGTTCACTCAACTTTCCAGGTATGCTCCTGTTATGGTGGCTGACCCACAAGATCAGATGAGCAAGTATATCTATGGGGTCTCAGATTTGGTAAAAAAGGAGTGTAGATCTGCTATGTTGTTGAGCAAAATGAGTATCTCCAGACTTATGACTCATGCTCACCAGATCGAGGGAGAAAAGCTTAGGGAGATGTCTAAGGAGAACAAAAGAGTCAGATCTGACGGTTCAAGATTTAGCCATCAGAAGTCCAGAGGCAGACATCAATCTTCCTTTCATAAGAGGTCATCAATACCTGTGCATTCTACTGCTAGCGCTCCTTCTCAGGCCTCCAGGCCTCATCATGATCAGTCTGGTAGAGGTGCGGGCTCTTATTCTCAAGGGAGTGTTACAAAGGGGCCTTCCTACCACATTTGTACCAAATGTTGAAAAAATCATCCCGGTTAGTGTCTAGCCGGTAGAGAGGGTTGTTATGGATGTGGTTAGGTTAGTCATAGGATTCGCGATTGCCCTTCAGCTAAGAAGGGATAGGGTGGTGGCAGGACTCAGTCTACCCCAGTATCTCTAGGAGGTCGACCAGCACAGTAGGGCATTGCTTCTAGTTCTGGTAGCCAGCGCCAGAACCATCTTTATGACATGTCCTCTCGATAAGACCATGAGAGTTCACCAGATGTCGTTACTAGTATGTTAAAAGTCTTCTCTCTAGATGTGTATGCTTTATAAGATCCGGGTGCCGCCTTGTCTTTTGTGACCCCTTATGTTGCTTGTATGTTTGAGGTTTGTTCGGATCAACTTCTAGAACCCTTCTGTGTTTATACTCTTGTTGGTGAGTCAATCCTATCCAAAGGAATCTACCAAAATTGGCCTATCTCAGTCCTTCATAGAGTCACTTTAGTGGATCTAGTATAGTTGGAGATGACTGATTTTGATGTTATTCTTGGTATGGATTGGTTGTATGCTTGTTATGCCTCGGTTAATTATCGTACTCGAGTCGTCAGTTTCAAGTTCCCTAATGAACCTGTCTTAGAGTGGCAAGGTAGTCCTCCATCCTCAAAAGGTCATTTCATATCTTATCTTAAGGCTAGGAAAATGATTTTTAAGGGTTATGTTTATCATATAGTTCGGGTTATGGACATAGAGTTCGAAACCCCATCCCTTCAGTCTATTCCTATTATAAATGAGTTCCCAGAAGTGTTTTCCGACGATTTTCTCAGAGTCCCTCCTGAGCGAGAGATCGACTTTGGAATAGATCTCCTTCCAGATACAAATCTTATCTCTATTCCTCCCTAGAGAATGGCTCCAGCAGAACTTAAAGAGCTAAAGGATCAGTTGAGTGATCTTCTTGATAAGGGTTTTATCAGGCCTAGCATTTCTCCATGGAGTGCCCCCGTGTTGTTTGTACGGAAGAAGGGTGGTTCCCTTAAGATGTGTATTGACTACCGTCAGCTGAACAAGGTCACAATTAAGAATAAGTATCCCATTCCTAGGATTGATGATTTGTTCGATCAGCTTTAGGGTGCCAGTTTCTTCTCCAAGATCGACCTTAGATCCGGTTATCATCAGCTTTGTGTTAGAGAGCGTGATATTCCAAAGACGGACTCCAGAACTCGGTATGGTCATTATGAATTTGTGGTTATGTATTTTGGTCAAACGAATGCTCCTACAACCTTTATGGATTTGATGAACCGTGTGTTCAAACTGTATCTGGATATGTTTGTGATTGTTTTTATTGATGATATTCTTATCTAATTTTGGAGTGAAGAGGAGCATGCGGACCATTTGAGAGTTATGTTGTAAACTCTCAAGGATCGGCAGTTGTTTGCTAAGTTTAGCAAGTGTGAGTTTTGGATGCAGTCTATTGCTTTTCTAGGTCACATTGTGACTAGATATGGTATTCGAGTTGATTCTCAAAAGATCGAGGCAGTAAAGAACTGGACTAGACCCACTTCCCCGTATGATATTAGGAGCTTTTTGGGTTTGGCTGGTTACTATGGAAGATTTGTGGAAGGGTTTTCTTCCATTGCTACCCCTTTGACTCAATTGACTTAGAAGAAGGTTAAGTTTCAGTAGTATGACCTTTGTGAGAAGAACTTTCAAGAATTGAAGACTAGGTTGACCACAGCTCCAGTGTTGGCTCTACCCGAGGGCCTAGATGACTTTGTGGTGTATTGTGATGCTTTTAGGATTGGTTCGGGTTGTGTGATGATGCAGCGTTGTAAGGTGATTGTTTATGATTTGAGATAACTTAAGATTCATAAGAAGAACTACCCTACTTATGATCTTGAGTTAGCAGCCGTGGTCTTTGCCTTGAAGATTTGGAGACATTACTTGTATGGTGTGCATGTGGATGTATTCACCGATCATAAGAGTCTTCAGTATGTGTTCTCTCAAAAGGAATTGAATTTGCGTCAAAGAAGATGTCTTGAGCTTCTTAAGGATTATGATATGAGTGTGCTTTACCATCCGGGTAAGGCCAATGTTGTAGCGGATGCACTTAGTAGATTGTCCATAGGTAGTGTGTCTTCAGTTGAAGACGAAAGAAGGAATTGGTTAAGGAGGTTCATAGGCTTGCTCGGTTGGGAGTTCGCCTTATGGACTTAATAGAAGGTGGTGTTATTGTTCAAAATGGTTCCGAATAATCTTTGGTAGCTGAAGTGAAGGCAAAGCAAGACAGTGATCCTATTTTGCTTTAGCTAAAGGGTGCGGTCCATCAACAAAGGGTTGAGGTTTTCTCCCAAGGGGGAGATGGTATGCTTCGTTATCAGGGTCGATTGTGTGTGCCAGATGTAGATGGGTTGAGACAGTAGATTTTGATTGAGGCTCATAGTTCCACATATTCTATTCACCCTGGTGCCATTAAGATGTACCGTGATCTACGAGAAGTCTATTGGTGGAATGGTATGAAGAGGGACATAGCCGGTTTTGTGGCTAATTATCCCAACTATCAGCAAGTGAAAGTAGAGCATCAACGACCGAGTGGTATGACTCAGGATATTGACCTTCATACTTGGAAGTGGGAAGCGATCAATATGAACTTCATTACAGGTTTTCCTCGTACCCGAAGGCAACATGATTCTATTTGGGTGATCGTCGATAGGATGACCAAATCAACCCACTTTTTGGCTGTCAAGACTACTGATTCAGCTGAGGATTATGCCAGACTCTATATCCGTGAGATATTTTGATTGCATGGTGTTCCATTGTCCATCATTTCAGATAGAGGTACTCAGTTTACATCCCAATTTTAGAGATCGTTTCAAAGTGGTCTTAGTACTCAGGTGAACCTTAGCACAACTTTTCACCCATAGACGGATGGCCAGGCAGAGCATACTATTCATACTTTGGAAGATATGTTGAGAGCTTATGTGATCAATTTCAAGGGTAATTGGGATTATCACTTACCTTTATCGAGTTTGCCTATAAAAACATCTTTCATTCTAGCATCCAGACGGCTCCTTATGAGGCACTTTATGGACAGAGGTGTAGATCTCCTATTGGTTGGTTTGAGGTAGGTGCGACAACTTTGATTGGTACAGATTTGGTTCATGAGACTATGGAGAAATTTCAAATCATTAGGGAGAGAATGAAGACCACTCAGAGTCGACAGAAATCATATGAGGATGTGAGGAGAAGGGAATTGGAATTTGAAGTTGATGATTGGGTTTTTCTGAAGGTGTCACCCATGAAGGGTGTGATGAGATTTGGAAAGAAAGGGAAGCTTAGTCCCCGTTTTGTATGTCCCTATCGAATTCTAAGGAGAGTTAGTAGTGTTGTTTATGTGCTGAACTTGCCAACGGATTTAGAAGCAGTTCATCCAGTTTTCCATGTTTCCTTGTTGAAAGAATGTGTTGGTGATCCATCCTTCATTATTCCTTTGGAGGATGTGGGTGTGAAGGATAGTCTCACTTATGAGAAGGTTCCTGTAGAGATCCTTGATCGTCAGATTTGGAGGTTGAGAAACAAAGAAGTCTCTTCGGTAAAAGTCATTTGGAGAAATCAGCTAGTTGAGGGAGCTACTTGGGAAGCAGAAGCAGCCATGAAGGCCAAGTACCCTCACCTCTTTCCTTCCGATTCAGTTTCAGCTGGAGGTAATAGTTTCCTCCTTAGTATGTCCCTCCGATTCGATTACATTAGTTCCCCTCATAATCTTAGTATGCATTCATGTTTTCTGAAGTTGGTTCAGTTACGTTTTAAGATCAGAAGTTAGTTTTCATGCTTATTCTTCAATTTTCATGTTTTGTTGCTTGGTTGGGCTGTTTCTTCCAAGTTTTCCTTACTTAGTCTTCATTCAAAGATGAATGATCTCAAGAGGGAGATATTGTGACACCCTAAAATTCAAAATAATCAACGAACCTTGAATCCAGAAAATTTCTGCAATGTTGGATACAACGGGCAACCGCCATGGGCGTCAGAGCTCCGACAGGCCATGGGGCGTGCCATGGGATGCATCCAATGGCTTTTGGCCATATCCCTCCCAGCCCGATAGGTGGCCATGATGGGCTTCATGGATGCAACGTCCTGTAGGATCCCACCGTTAGAATGCTCCAGTGACTTTTCCCCCTTCCTTCCCTTCTGCGACGGGCATTACCATGGGCATCGCAAGTACGACAGCCCATGGGAACCTGCCGTTAAAACCAGCAAGCAAGACCCAGACCCCAGGTTGCCCTGCATGATGCCTTAGCTGATGGGCCATCGTGGGCACGACTCCCGTCGGGCAGCTCGTGAGATGACCTTTTCATGCAGCTTTTTATTTTAAGTTGGGGGTATTTCGGTATTTTCTCCCTATTCTTTAACTCCTAAGTGAGGTCATTTTGGACATTTATAGTAGGGTTTTATCCCCTAATAGCCTAAGCTCTTCTCATTCTAAGTCATTCTATTCCAAAAGAAGAAAGTGTCCCTCTTCTCCAAGTCTCAAGCTCCAAGCAAGAACCTCCAAGTTCAAGCCTCCTTTTCTTTTCAATTTCAGTTGGGTTAACTTCAATTAAGGTATGTGGGTATTCAATAAGTGAATCCCTTCACCCTTGTGCCCAAAACCTCAATCTTCTTAATTGAATTTATGGATTTCTAAATTGGGGTTCTTACCCAAATTGGGAAAAGCTGATAGGCTTTGTTTTAAAGTATTAATTCATGATTTCTTATTCATTATCCATGTTTTAATTGAGATTCCTTAAGTGTTTACAAAAGCCCATATGTTGATGATGAATTCTATCATGATTTCACTGAATTGTATGTCTTCAAGTAAAATTGGTATGTTTAGATAACACGACCTCTATTTTTATGAAATTGCATGCCTACTTCTTCAAGCTATGATTTTAGAAAGGAAAGTATATTTTAATTATGGTTATGCAAAGCTTTAAAACTTATGATTTGTGAATTGTATGACATCAGATATGTCCTTATGCTTTTCCAACAGTTTTGGACATTAGATATGTTCCTATGTTTTATGAAAGGTTTGGCATCCAGATATGTCCACCTAAGATGTGAACAGTTTTGACATTAGATATGCCACAAGTATTATATGAGCTATACGTATTAATTTGGGAGTAGTATTTAGCACCGAGTTGGATGGGGTGAGAGTACCCTTAGTCCCAGAACTATGTACCCCCGTAGGTTCTAACTTCCCTCATTTGGGCATCAGATTTAGTGATCACGCCACAGTCATGCTTTTATACCCTGGCAAGGTATATTGGATCCTTTTAATGGGGCATATACATCGGATTCCATGTAGCTCACATAGTCTATGTCGGTTAGAGAACCTCCCACAGAAATAATATTAGGTTTAAAAAATTCATTGACTCTTTGTCTTCAGACTTCAGGACTATCATGATTACTATGATATTTTGTATATCTTGCTTTGGCATCACATTGAGTCTCTTGCATTTCAGTTTTATATTTATAGCATGATTTCAGCTTTACAAGTTCATTTAGCATGCTTATCTCAGATTTCTGTTTATCTCATATATTCAGTACATCCTATAGTACTGACGCATTTTTCACTGCATCTTTTTACGATGCAGATTTAGGCACCTGCCCTCAGACTCGTGGTTAGACTACGCCAGACGTTCAACTGATTATTAGTGAGTCCTCATTATTCAAGAACTAGAGTTAGAGTGTCCATATTTATGCTTTCATTTCGGATTTTGAGTTAGCTGGAGTCTTGTCCCAGTAACTCTTATTGACAGTTAGAGGCTTTTCTGACATAGACAGTATGCGAGTCTCCTTTCGGAATTGTATTCCTATTTGACTTGTTTATCTATACATTTGACTTTGGATCTTCCTATTATGCTTCTACCTGTCTATTGAAATTATCTGAGTTATGCTATGACCAAGGGTTAGCCTTGGGTACTTCTGGTCCCAGGTCCCGTGATACATCAAGGGGGTAGCCTCAGGGCATGACAGGGCGAGAAACCCATTTCTCACCCCTATAAACTATTATCACTCGCTATAGAAGGAGGTTGGCCACTATAGCGGTGCCGCTATAGTGGAAATAGTCTCACTATAGTGGGGTCCAGACAGTTGAGTAGAGGAATTTTTTTATTAATTTATTCGTTTAATCTTCCTGACCCAATATATAAGTGAGGCCTCAGATTACTTGGGCACTTGAGAAAGGGTACTCTAACTTGTCTCGTACAACTCAAAAGAAGGGATTCCTTGATAGAGCGGGATTGAATTAAGTTTTGGTTGAGTTGGGTACACCTAGGGAAATGAAAGTTCATTGGGTCATGTAAGGTTTTAATTACGCTATCAAGGTAGAACGATAATGTTCTAGAGGTTGGCTCTTTCTTTTCCTTCATCCTTAGCAATCATTCGGTAATGAACGATGAGTAAATTGGTATCTCTTGTAATGACCTGTTCAGTCATTATTAAAAAGAATCTCATTGTGGGTTGTAGGAATTATTGAAATACGCTATCAAATTAATTTGGGGTGACACGATGAAATTTTTTAAAATTTGAAATTTTTCCCGGGCTGATGTCATCCTTTATAGCACAGTCATTGTAGAGGCCGGTAAGTCGCTATAGTGCTGCCGCTGTAGCGGCCAGTAGGTCGCTATAGCGGGCTAGCAGAACCAATGACTAGAAAATATGAATTTTCTATTTAGACTTCTCATCTTCAGTTGTAAACAGATGGGGGTTGCTCCAAAAACCCTCCCAGGCTACCTATAGCTTGGAGGAACTGGAGAGGAGAGATTTTTGTTATAATAGGGTAAAACCCATGGATTCCATGCCTACACTCCATCAGGATTCTCCTTCATGGAGCCAAAAGTTTGTATTCAGACTTCTGCCGCAGCTGCTTGGCATCTAGGTAGGCTAGGTTTAACTGATTAGTCTAGACCTATTTCTGAATGCATAATATGTTGTAGATTGATGGGAGATTTCATGCTTAGGCCTTTGGGCACAGAGTCTGGATACCTATAAGTATTGATTATTGCAGTTTTAAGTGGGAAATTACTGTGGTAGGTAATGTTGACCCTATGACTGACGGTGGGTGTTTATTTTATGGTTGTTATTCTTCGGGTAATTGGATTTTGAGGTGGGTTCATAGTATCGGTAATGAATTAAAGAGTAATGGGATTGCTAGGTCATAGCGGATTGTCGAGCTTTGTATGAATGTGGGAAATGGAATAGACAAGGAAGGCATTGAGTTCGTGGTATTAGGAAAGGGATTTCTTGGGGATGGCCGTATACTCCTAAATAAGTCTAATATGGAGATTTATTTATTCTATGCTTAGTTGATTAGGTCGGGTTTAGTATTTGGATAGGTCTTCAATGTTGGGATAATTAGTCAGGTCAGTTGTAGGAGGTGATGGCTGAATTGTTTCCCAAATTATGTTATGTGTGCATGTTAACTGTTTCATTAATATTTCCTGTACATTACGTGTTTTAAGGAATAAGGGAATGAATATTAAGGATATCCGATTGTCAATCTCATGCAATGAACTTGTCTTAAATATTTGTTAGTTTTACAAGTGTGGGTTATTTTCATTATTGTTGTGATTGTTGTGATGTTTGTGACTTTTGGTTGGCTCGGGTACCACTCCTAGTACAGTTTATTAGTTGGCTCAGGTACTACGCCTGGTACAGGATATCTATCGGTTGGCTTGGGTACCACGCCTAGTAAAGGTTCTATTATGGTTCGCTTGGTACATGTTTGGTTGTTCTTCTACGTGTTGGTTCCATGAGTGAACCAGGTTTATTTCTTGTGATGTAATTATTACATGTTGGTCCATGAGTTGCTGAATTGTTGTGTTTAAATGCTGGAGTGATTCTTGTATAGACCGAGATTGCATGTTAAACACCGTAGATGATGTCTTAGGGAACCTTGGATGGTCCAAATTATTTGCAAGTTGTGACATAGTTATATTTAGTCTGTTTACTTGTGCAGTTGTATATAACTTACTGTTGTAGAGTCATAGTCGTTGACTTGGTTAATGATTGGTAGTCAGGGTCTTGATTGGGTTTGTTAGGTTGATAACCAGAAGTCTTACTCATATTCATTGACTTAGACTGTAACTGTCTAGCAATGTGGTCTGGGACATGTATAGTAAGGGGGTTGAGTAAGGGTGGTTAAAAGAGAGTTTACAGGTTGTCCAATAAATTGGTTAAGGGTCAAGGACCAGGGCTGTTGACATAGGATCTTAAGTGAGTGTGGCAGACCGACTAAGAGGGATAGTTAGCAATTTGATTTCGAGATTGCAACTAGTAAGGTAGTTCTAGTGTTGGGCAAGATGGGTAGGCTGAAGAGACTTAGTGTTATAAGGGGTCAATTTATGACCATGATAGAAGGTGGGAATGGCTTCTAACGATGGAGTTGGCAGCTGAATAAGGTAGGGAGGCTTGGGATAGAGTGTATGAGTTCATATGTAGTATACCTGCGTAGTACGGGCTATTGTTAAAGGACCGGGATTATATAACTTCAAGTTACATGTTTATTTTGATTATTTACATGATATTATATGGTGGATTTGGGTCGACTGATGATGCCTACCAGTATGTGTTGTTTGTACTGATACTACTCTTGCTATGCCACTTGGTATAGTTTGGTTGCAGGATCAGTGATGTTTCCTAGGTGAAGACGATGGTGATCTCCGACAGCTTCTACTCCTCTCTTTCCTATGGTGAGAGTTGTGTCTTGTTTAACTTTTGTATTCTCTTAGAAGCTCTTGTACCTAATTAGACTAGTTCCCAGGGAGGGTTTTCATTATCTTTGTAAAGGATCTTATTGTAATAAAGTTTTTGGTAACTGGTTTTAAATATTAAAGGCATTTCTTATGTTTTCTTATTGACTTCTGCATTACCTATTTTAATCGGGTGGTAAGAGTTCTCCTATCTAGGTGTTAGAGTAGGTCCCTGGACGGTCCAGTAGTTGGGTCGTGACAACTAGTCATTGAGAACTTTTTATAGCAAAGGTAACCCTAGAGAATTGATCCTTAGATAGATACAAGGATATATCTTTCTAAGAATAAGTGCGGAGTGATGAACGCTCAAATCGTGCTCTCCAAATTTAGAGACCACGGTGATCGTGTAGAAAAATAAAATTTATAATCCCAATGAGTGTCGGGGTTGTACCCAAGGGACTTGGAGTAACTAAATAGAGATTGTATCGAATTGAGTTCAAAGCGAGAGTAAATGCTCAGAATATAAAGTAAAAGGATGGGGGAATTGGGATATTGTCACTACAATCACAATTCAATTAAAAAGTAATAAAACGAAAGTGGGTGTACCAAGTTGACTAGACGACTAGGGATGCATATCCGATGGGGCTTTAGTTATGAGATAGGGTGATTATTAATTCATACTTATTTTTGCTTAATGATATAAGTAGCATTGGTCATGGGTAAGAATTGCTTATCTCTCGATCAACAATCTTATAACTGATGATCTCGGTTAGAGCATCATCGGTTTGATCAATAAACAACCAATCTAATCTTGGGGAGGTCACACTATCTCTAGCTTAGACCCTTAAATGGGTGATTTTGCTGATAAGATCTACCTCTAGCCTCAAATCTGAGTGGAATCCCAAGTTCCCACTAGTAATTTCACATCCGAAACCATGAAATCCTTTCTCAAGCAATCACATAGTCAAGTAATGAAAATTATTGTTTGCAACCACAATTTTAGGATTAAAACTTCGTGAAATTACTAGACCTATGTCAATTAGGAAATTATACGCAAGAATAAATAACACCCACACCCATTTGTTAAGCACCCATCATCAATGCACTCCTAGACAAGATAAATTAGCCACTCATAGCAAGAGAGAGAGATACCAGCTGGGTAAGTCAAAATCCCTTCCATTAGAGCTGAATCTCAAGTTCTAGATTCAATTTGAGCACACAAGTGTTAACCAAGTGAATTAGATTGAAACCCTCTTCTCAATAGAGGTGAAAACTTAGTCTTTAAGCAAAAAGCTCTTCAGAATATTCAGGAGTGAAGAAAGTTATTTACAATTGTGCCTAAATAGGCTTTTTATAGTTTCCCAAAATGTCACTAAAAATTAGGACAAAAATGACCTTTGGAAGGTGTGCGGCGCGATGTGCGGTTCACACATTCTGATGTGCGTGTCGCACACTGCCTTCAGTTGAACCAATGACTTTAGCTATCTTTGGGAGCTACGTGTGAAGGGGGTGCGGTTCAGACCTTGAGATGTGCGCGTCGCACAACAACTGCACTCCTTAACAGTCTCTTCAGGATTTTTATAGCTCTATGCGGAGGAGGTGGGGTTCACACCTCGGCTTGTGGGTGTCGCATGGCCACCGCATCTTCAGCCAGAATCTTCAGCTTTTCCGAACGCTTCACACTTCACTTTTTTTGAGTTCTTTTTGGGTCCATTTCCTTATTTATCATCACCTATCAAAAGTACCCGCATAGTTATCAATAACTGCCATAAGGACGTCTAAATCTATTCAAAACATAGCAATAATTCATGGATATAGTCTCAATAAGTTGGTAGATTACCGACTTATCAAACCCCCAAACTTGAACTATTGTTTGTCCTCAAGCAAGATACTCACAAGGTAAGTAATGAATTATGCTCTAGGCTTAATCAAGGCACATAAGACTCTTCTACACTAAAAATTAAGAAAAACAATAAATGAAAGACTCAAACAAACGACTCAACTACTATTCTCATCTCAATTTGAACCACCACATATTGAAGGCAATTGATCATTTCAAAACCTTTTCCAAAAGGACATCATTTCTCATTCAAAATCAAGGGAATATTTTCCATTCAAAACAAGACATTTAAGCTTCTCAAGTCATTGGCATGGACCATCAAGGGTTGCCTCGAGATTCCTCACAAAACTTATCTCATTCATTCCCCTCAATTGAAATAGAGACTCTAGGTTTCAATTCGAGTGCATGATGCCACTCACCACAAGAGAGAATCCCACTCACAATTATTCAATTCACAAAACACGGGATTATAGGAGAACCAAGAAGACTCTCACTCTCTCAAGGAAGTTCAAGTGCATACGCGTCGAACCATAGGCTTGCCCTTCATGTATATCGCTACTAATGTAGGATAGCCAAGCTCGGAATCACCAAGGACTTGTGGGTTATGATGTTGGCTAGGGCTAAGGTAAGGATATTATTTGGTTCAAGTGACTACACCTCCCTAATGCTCTTTGTTCTCATTTCAAACACCCCTCACATTTTTCTATTTCAACTTCACCTTTTTTCTCTATCTCACAACCCAAGATTTCTCCTTTTGACTCATGATCCTTCAGACTCCTTATACCACCTTCACTTCGTGGCACCTATTTTCTCTTTTCAATTTGCTCATTAAATTAATCTTTTGGAGAAATTTTCAATTCGAAATTATGGTGCTACCTTGCACTTGAAGTGCACTTCTTTTCTTCTCCTTATTTGATCATATGCACCCCCAAACTTAGGCATTTACCTATGTTATCTTTTGTTTCCCCCCAAACTTAGGATTTTAGCGTACATTTCATTTTTAAGCTATTAGAGAGGATGGGTGCCAAAATAGAGGTTCCAAAAATGTCAAGGTGTTACAAGATGCCAAGGAACGGTCACAAGCTCAAAAGGGGTTCACTAGGATTTGATGTCGTGGGAAGTCATTTGGGTGAAGTGGTTATCAAAAAGGGCCTAAGGTCATCTTCCAAGCTCGGTCACACCTAGAATTTTGCCTTGAATCACATTCGGGGAAAGTTCTTGATGACATTTATGCAGAAGAATCAAGGTAAAACCTCACCACACAAGGCATTATGCCACAAGACCTCTTTCATTAGTGTCACAATCAATTGGGGTAAATGAATTTTGACAAGCTATTCTGAGTTCATTACACACTCTTTTGTGAGTCAATTAAGCTAAAGCAAGAGTGTGAAAGTCATGACAAGAGAATGCTTTTTCTCAAAAATTCATTTCCCTTCTTCCTTTTACTTTCAAAACAATTTGCCAAGAGAAAATTTTTGGTGGGCCCATTTTGAGACAAGCAACTATGGTCTTAATTCTAAACTAAAACTTGGAATTTTCCCTTAATAAAGTTGCATCTCAATCTATCATAGGGAAACACCAACCCGGTTCGACACACAAAACTAAAAGAGAAGAAAAAGAAAATAATCAAAACTCTTGCTCCTTGGGAAAGAACTGTGGTTTTAAGAAAACCCTCAGAGTTTATTTCTAAACTATAACAAGGCGCGTATTTGCAAAGCACGGGTAGTAAGACAATGGAGCATGTAACACCAACCCAACAACACAATCTCAATCAACAAAAATCAAGCTCGGCAAAGGAACAAATAAGCTCAGAATAAAAATAAAAATAAAACATAACAAAAAGGGCCTGACGAGGGCAATACATATCACAATCATCCAAATATGCCCGACAAGGGCAAAATGAAATATAGCAGAATGTCAACAAGGCCTACTCACGGGCACCAACAAAAGCAAGTAAATCCACCCCCTCCCCATAAATGGAGCATTACCCTCAATACTCATAGTGCAATGGGAATAAGAGGTGGAACTCCTTGGAGGACTAGGCCTCATCATCATCATCATCATCATCAACTGCTTCCTCACCAGTATTCCTTCCACTCGGACTAGCACCACCCCTTCGGGAGTCCGCAAAAAGTGTTGAGTCACTGAGAACCCACTGGAAGTCAGGGTTCTCATCATCATCCAACTCATACTAATCATTACCGGGAATCTCCTCATCCGCATAGGAGGTAAACAAGTCATCCAGAGGTCCAGGAATCTTCTGAGGTGGAGGCAATGTGGCCAAATCTTCTTGCACTACCGAGGCTTTGCCCTTGGCTTTGTAAATATCTCTCCGGAGTGTTGTGATTTCCCCCTCCATGAAATCAACCCTCTTACACAGTGTGTTCAAGTTATCCACCACCCCCTTTACTGCATTCTTGACAACCTTGTTTATCATTCCGAGTAGTTTAGTAGCTAGGTCAGCAAGCTGCTTCTCATGGATATGAGTTTTGTTAACCATGTCCTGAAGGATAATTTTGGTCATCGAGGATGTAAGGGCATGTGGATGTGCCTCTGAGGTAGTCCGGGAGGGAGATAAAACATATCCCCTAGCACCAAGCTCATCACTGTCAACCCTACTCAACTGCTCAACCCTTTGCCTCTTAAACCTGGGTGCGTCCCTGTCTATTTTTTTGTCAAGATCCAATACACCAATGGCTGGAGTAGGAGTATCACAGTCGAAGAAAGGAACACCAGCTTGGGTACAAAGTTTGCTAATCAACACCGAAAAGGGAAATGCATCACCATTCCTTCGAGATTTCCTCTTTATCACTAAGTCAATGATCTCACCTACATTGATATGATCTCCTACCATGATTGTAGCCACCAACATGGCTCCATCATGTGTTATCGTTTGGTCATTTTGAGAAGGTTTTAGACGGGAGCGCACAAAGTCATACCACAAGAGAGCCTCGAAGTATAAAGTCCGGTGGGGGAGTTTACCCTCCATAGTGGCCCAGGGATGTATGTCAGGAGAAATGATGAGGGTAGACCATTCAAGACGTTTGGGCTTGAGAAGTAGCTTCTCCATGAGGTCAGGTGTTGATTCAATTGGATTGCTCCAATAGATGTAATTAATTGCAGCTGGACTGATATTGACTTGTTTTCCCCGAACCATAACTGAGTCCAATGTAGGGAATTTCTCACAACCCCCTTTGTCGCCTTTAGCAACCTATGAGGCCTGATATGAGGCAAAGAACTCTCGGACTAACTCCTTGTAATAGTTTCTGGGCACTTCCTGAAATGTTTGCCACTGACGGTTGGCAAACTGAGTGGAAATGTTAGGTAGATTGTACCCCACCACATTCAGGTTGAAGCTTTGTTCCTCATTGAAGGTCCTGCCCCTATCACGATCATAGATCACTTTCATGCCCTCCATTCTGAACCGAACCCTCTCCTCTTCTGAGACTTGGTCATGGGAAGATGGGACTTTCTTTTTCCCTTTTGCAGTTTGATTGGATGAGGAGTGAGCGATTGTCCTGCATGAGCTTCTCTCGGTGTTACCCCTGTTAGAAGACATGTTCTGCATACAGAGATTGTGAGCCAAAAGCAAAAATAAAACCTAAGAAGAAATTGGAAACCTACAAAAGATGGAATGCAACGGATTAGAAAAACAAATTAGGTAACTGTTGGCTTATGCAGACCAGGTGTCGCCCCTCAAATCAGTGACCTGCTTTTTCTTTTAAACATGGTGCGATGCCTCATGTGACTCACACATCAAGATCTATGCATCTCATACAAAACACACAAAGGCAAAATTGGAATTTTTGGTTCCTTTTGTTCTTGTGAATTCCGCATTTGATCTATAGAGCAAGATGTGCTTAGGCACTGGGCACCATGCAACAACCCAATCAAAATTAAACAAGGGGGACAAAGGATCTCATGACCATAACTTCTGGGTACTCAGGCTTCCCCGAATTTTCATTGACACAATAACAAGCAAGAAAGGAACTCAACGACTTCCCTTAAGATGGTTGTTACCCCGTCTATCATCGAGAACATCAAGCCGTCACTTGCACAATGGACACCCATAATTTCTGCAACAATTAACCCCCTTCCCGCACAAGATCATATACCCTAAATAGAATGCTCAATAAAACTCATGGGCATACAATCAGCAAAATTCAGCCTCCATAACAAATTTTCACAAAAATCTCATGATAAATCATGATTTGCCCTTAAGAACGACGTCACCCAATCTATCATCGGGACAAATCATTCGTTCATCATAAGTGGGTTACTCAGACTTCACCCCAACACATAATTCAAGGTTAAAAATAACTACCAATCAATATGCATTACCAAAATTAAAGTTCTACCAAGTTGACACATAGCAATATCATCAATACAATTTAGAATTGGGGACCCAAAATTTTTGAATCTCACCCAAAATCAACATGGCAATTCTACTAAGCATGCTTCACAATATAAGTTCCCAACCTTCATAAAAACAAGTATTTAACATCGGGGAACTTACCACAAGTGAAGATTATAAAGAGAGGAGTGAAAATTGAAGTTTTTTGTTCTTCAACAATGGTGACCCATGAAACCTTCCCGGAGAGATGACAATGGCAGTGGTGATGGAGTGGTAAAGATGGTTGGATGAGAGGATGAGAAGATTTTGGGGAGGTTCGAGGGATTTAGAGAGAGTATTGGGTGAAAATTTTGAGAGTTTGAGGGAAAAGATGGTGGAAGAAGAAGAGAAGAGGCGGTTTTAAAAGAAAAAGAAGAAGAAAAGTCAATCGGGTCATCTCCGGGTCAGTTCGGTCAAAGGGTTAGGTCAATTAAATTTCCAATTTACTGCTTGTGCATCGCGATATACGGTTTGCACCAGATAATGTGCGGACCGCATGTCGTATTGCATATGCCTCTTTTTCTCCCCTGGGTTTGCCCAGGCATCAATTTCACCATGTGACGAAGGTGCGACGCACACTTGGGCTCATGCGGTCCACACAGCCCAGCGTACATCACCTCAAATTTTTCAAATTTTCTTCAAGCCTTCTGCTTTGGCATGTGGTGTGTTATGCGACACACATAATTGCTTGTGCGGTCCGCACAGTCTACCTCACAACCTATTTTTGCCCTGATTTCCCTTGTTTGTTTTTCCATCCATGCCTTCCCTATAAAAACACCAAAAACAACAAAAGATAACCAAAAACAAACAAAGAAACTTGGGTTGCCTCCCAAACAACGCTTGATTTAACATCGTAGCACGACGATACTACCTTAATCCTTAATCATTCTTTAGGTTGGTGATGGTGTTGCTAAGCAATGTCCCTTTCATCCCCGGGTTCATTTGGCTTGAGAGGTGGTTCATTTGGGCCTCAAGATGCTTGATTAAGGCTAAGTGGGAGCTCACAGTTTGGTGAAGTGTTGAGACCTCACTCTTTAGCTCGCTCACTCCCGTATTTATGGTGTCCACCTTCTTAAGAACCAAGGACAACATGTCCTCCAACTTGCAATGGTCAGGGTTGATTGTGCCTAGTTGGTAGAGAGAGTCTTCCTTATTCGAAGGGATATAGGGATTCAAACTCCGGTGATTGAAATGATTACCATCCTTGTCTCTATCCTGCTAATTTCCGTCTGTTTCTTTGTCTCGAATCCAACCTTGGTTATCCTTCCTCGAGCGATAATACTTGGGCTGAGAACCCTCCGACATAAAACATAGCTTTCCATTAACCACAATCATGAGCTCATCATCACTAGCTTTGATTTTTGGTGTACTCACAACATTCACCATCTTAGCACCACCAGCTCCCATTATATGCTTGGCCATCAAATCAATTTGTGTCATCATTTTGGCCATTATCTGATCACGCTCCTCATCCTTCTCTTGTATGCCAAGCTTAATTTGTCTTTGTCATTCTCTCTAACAAATTCGAGGCAATGGGAAACTCTAAGTTAATGAAGGTACCACCTCCAAGATTATCAGCCACCGACTTATTCATAGAGTTCAATGATCTATAGAAGCTTTGTAGCAACACATTGTTTGACAACTCATGATTTGGACACAAGAGAAGCTTCTTTTTGAATCTTAACCAAACCTCATGAAGAGGCTCATCTGGGAGTTGCCTAAAGTTGGTGATCTCATCTCTTAATTGCATCATTCGAGATGGAGGAAAGAACCTCGATGTAAATGCTTCAACCAACTCGGCCCAAGATGTGATGGAATCATCCGGCAATTCCTCCAACCATGTTGTGGCTTTCTCCGTCAAGGAAAAGGGGAATAGGCGTAATCGGATAGACTCTTGGGAGATATGTTAAAAGATGAATGGTTGGCAAATTTCCACAAAATTCTTAATATACTGGTTGGCATCTTCATGGGCTTCTCCACCAAATACGCCCTTCATTTGGATTTAGTGGAGCATGGTGCTAGTCACATGAAAGATAGCATTTCCCACCGTGGGGGGTAGGTAGATTGCACCTACACCCCCTTACATCATAGGCTCAGCCTCATCGGCCTCCATGAAGCCGTCAACGCTCTCGTTTTTGTTGGCCTCATTCATAAGCTAGCCTGCTCAATCACAACACAAACAACAAACAAAAGTAAAAGAAGCAAGCACTCTCAAATTGATTTCAAAACAACAATAAAAAATAGTTATCAACTCAAGTCCCCGACAACGATGACATTTTTTATGAACGCTCAAATTATGCTCTCTAAAGTTGGAGGCCATGATGATCATGCAGCAAAACAAAATTTATAATCCCAATGAGTGTCGGGGTCATACCCAAGGGACTTGGAGTAGCTAAATAGATATTGTATCGAATTGAGTTCAAAGCGAGAGAAAATGCTCAAAATATAAAGTAAAAGGATGGGGGAATTGGGATGTTGTCACTATAATCACAATTCAATTAAAAAGCAATAAAATGAAAGCGGGTGTACCAAGTTAACTAGACAACTAGGGATGCATATCCGATGGGGATTTAGTTATTGGATAGAGTGATTATCAATTCATACTTATTGTTGCTTAATGACATAAGTAGCATTAGTCATGGGTAAGAATTGCTTATCTCTCGATCAACAATCTTATAGCTGATGATCTCGGTTAGAGCATCATCGATTTGATCAATAAACAACCAATCTAATCTTGGGGAGGTCACACTATCTCTAGCTTAGACCCTTAAATGGGTGATTTTGCTGATAAGATCTATCTCTAGCCTCAAATCTGAGTGGAATCCCAAGTTCCCACTAGTAATTTCACATCCGAAACCATGAAATCCTTTCTCAAGCAATCACATAGTCAAGTAATGAAAATTAATGTTTGCAACCACCAATTTTAGGATTAAAACATGGTGAAATTACTAGACCCATATCAATTAAGCAATTATAAGCAAGAATAAATAACACCTACACCTATTTGTTAAGCACCCATCATCAATGCACCCCTAGACAAGAGAAAGTAGCCAGTCATAGTAAGAGAGAAAGAGATACCAGCTGGATAAGTCAAAATCTCTTCCATTAGAGCTGAATCTCAAGTTCTAGATTCAATTTAAGCATATAAGTGTTAACTAAGAGAATTAGATTGAAACCCTCTTCTCAATGGAGGTGAAAACTTAGTCTCCAAGCAAAAAGCTCTTCAGAATATTCAGGAGTGAAGAAAGTTATTTACGATTGTGCCTAAATAGGCCTTTTATAGTTTCCCAAAATGTCACTAAAAATTAGGACAAAAATGCCCTTTGAAAGGTGTGCGACGCAATGTGCGATTTGCAGATTGTGATGTGCACATCGCACACTGCCTTCAGTTAATCCAGTGACTTCAGCTAACTTTAGGAGCTCCGTGCGAAGGGGGTGCAGTTTGCACCTTGAGATGTGCGCGTCGCACATTGATCGCACCCCATAACAGACTCTTCAGGATTTTTACAGCTCTATGTGGAGAAGGTGCAGTTTGCACCTCGGCTTTGCGTGTCGCACGGCTACTACATCTTCAGTCAAAATCTTTATCTTTTCCAAATGCTTCACACTTTACTCCTTTTGATTTCTTTTTGGGTCCATTTTCTTGTTTATCATCATCTATCAAAAGTACCTACATAATCATCAATAAAGGCCATAAGAACCTCTAAATCTATTCAAAACATAGCAATAATTCATGGATATAGGCTTAATAAGTTGGTAGATTACCGACTTATAACAGAGCCTTTATGTCGCTGATTGAAGAGAATACTCAAAATCCTTAATTAGCTTTTAGGGTTCCAGCATGTCATCCAAGATTTTGGTACTTGTTTTCATAGATGATGTTGATCATTAACTGGCATTGAGTCTTCATACTTAAAATCTATTTATGTCCTTCTTTGTAAGATGTTGATTGATTCCTTTTCTTCAATTGCTTAGTGAACAACCGTGAGATTATTTTCTTCCATCTATATCAAGATGTTGATTTATTCCCTTCCTTTAGTTTCTCATACGCGATTGATATTCCTGCATAAGGAAAGAATATAAATTAAATTGTCATCATTTAAATAAGATCCTAATTTAAGTTATTATCATTAAAACAAGATCCTAACACTGATCTTAGGATCAAGAGTCTAATCCCAGATTGAGGTAAAGAGCCGAGTCTCAGAATGGGATAGGGGTCCCGGGTCGAGTATGGATTCTGAGTCTCAAGTCGAGGTATAGGGTGGGGTGTAAGCTCCTAAGTCGAGGTCAGTTCTCAGGTTGAACATGGTCATTTCTCAAGTTAGGTCCTAAGTCAATAGTTGGGCTTAGAGTAGCGAGTCAAGTCCTTGGTCAAGGGTCATGTCAGGTCGGGTCTCGAGTGGGAGTCAAGTTTAGGAATCGAGTTTCAACTCCCTAGTTGGGGTTGAGATCTAAGTCTCAAATTAGGGATCGGGGTCAAAGTCAATTACCAAGTGAGTTCTCAATTCGAGGTAGGGAGTAGGGTCCCAAATCAGGGTTAAGGTCTAGATATGGTCCTAATTAGAGTTGAGAGTCAAGTCCCAGGTAAAGGGTTAGGTTTCGGGTTTATATTTAGGTCTCACATCTGTAACACCCTGAAAATTGATTCAACTGTCCAAATTGAAATCACTGAAAAATCCTAAGTTTCCAGGAATCACGAGTTCAAATCACGGTTCATGATTTGAACCACGAGTTGTGGTTCTGAGTCGTGGTTTGATTTTTGTAGGATTAGCCTCGGGTCTGAGAACCACGAGTGGTTCCTATGGACCGTAGTTCATTCTACGGGTCATAATATCCACTCATGGAACCTAACCTGTGGACTACCTAGTTTCCCAGGAACCACGAGTCTAGTCTACGGATCATCATTTAAACAATGGGTCCGTCTTGTTGACTCGTGGAACTTAGTTCAGAGGATTTCATATTTCCCAAAAACTACGGATCGAGTTGACGGGTCATCATTTAGTCGATGAGTCATCTTATTGATTCATGGTTTACCTTCTGCAGACTGTCTAGTTAGACAAGAACCACGGATGGAAACCAAGAGCCGTGGTTTGTTCTACGGCCCGTGGAATCCACCCGTGATTCCTGAAGGTTGACTTTTAGCAAACAAAATCCTAATTATGTCCCAGGGGTATTTTAATCATTACCCACCCTTTTAACTCCTATATGATGTTGTTTTGACTATTTCTAGAAGGGTTTTTACCCCATTAGCCTAAGTCTCTTCTCATTACCTCATTCATCTCCCAAAAAGAAAAAAGAACTCTCTCAAGCTCAAGATCTCAAGCTCCAAGATCAAGTCTCCTATTCTTTTCTATTTCAAGTGGGTTAGCTTAAATCAAGGTATGTGGGTATTCAACAATGGGTTCCTTTCACCCTTTTTCCAAAACCCCAATTCTTAAATTGATTTATGAACTTGTGAAATTAGGTTTTTAATCTAAATTGGGAAAAACTTATGAAATCAGCTTCTATGCTTAAATTCACGATTTCTTATTATTTATTTATAATTTGATCATGATTTCTTTATTGGATTTAAAATCCCAAGCATTAAAGTTGATTTCTAGCATGATTACATTGAATTGTATGTTTTCAAGTAAAATTAGGCATGATTAGATATCATAACTTTATGTATTTATGAAATTTCATGCCTAATTCTTCAATTATGAATTTAAAAAGAAAAGTATGATTTGAATTATGGCTATGCTTTATATCAAGGACTTGTAATATGAGAAATGGATGGTACCCGATGTGTCTTCATGCTTTTAAAAAGAGATTTGGTATTCGATTATACCTTCATGAACTTATGAGCTATATGTATGTTTTGGGAGTAGTACTTAGCACCGAGTGATGAGGGTTCGATTACCCAAGTCCAAAAACTACGTTGTCAGCGTAGGTTATGATTTGCCCTATGGGCTTATGAAAGTGGATCCACATCTTGATTAATGGTGTCCTTGCCTTAGCGGGGTATAGGATAACATTGCCAACAAGGGTTATATAGTTGGTTATGGTGGCCCGTGCTTTGGCAAGGTTTGGGCCAGCTTTACTAACTAGGGTTATATAGTTAGATTCCATGTAGTTCACGTGGTTTATTGTCGGTTATAAGAAACTCTCATATGAAAGTTTTTACTTGTTTAAACTTATGATATCTACTTTGAGTTTTGACTCTTATTTCATGATTTACTATTCAATTTATGACATCTACCTTTGAAACTTCATTAATGAATGAGCTAAGTTCTTATACATATTTCGAGCATGTTTCTATTATTTTCATGCATCGCTCATATACTAAGTATATCTTACAGTACTGATGCATATCTTGCGCTGTATCCTCTTGATGATGCAGATTCAGGGTCTATTCCTCAGGAACGTGGTTAGTCAGTGCCAGCTTTCCAGCTTATCCGATTGGTGAGTCCTCATCCTGCGAGGGCCAGAGTTATGAGTTATCTTTCTTATGTCTTTTATGTTGGATGTTTGAGTTAGTTAGGGTTTTGTCCCATCAACTCATATTTTAAGATTTAGAGGCTTCAGACATGGTTGATTGTATTTTCTGGATTTGTGTTCTTGTAGACCTTATGATATTCAGTTATGGATTCCCTTTATCTCTTATTATGCTTCCACTTATCTTTTGTTATGCTTGAGTATGCTATGACCAAGGGTTAATCTGGGACACTTGTGTACCGGATCCCGTGTTACACCTAAGGGGTAGCCTCGGGGCTTGACAAACTTGGTATCAGAGCCTCAGGTTCAAGAGTCCTAGGGTGTCTGAAGCCGCATTGAATAGAATCTCTTTCATGAGTGTGAAGCACGCCACACTTATGAGAGGGAAACTATGAGATGTCTTAGGAAAAAGTTCACTTCTTTTATGATCAATATCGTGCGATAGATTTAACTTTGTTACTACTCTAATCCATTCTAGTTATGTTTCATATTATGCCTCCATGACGTGTTATGCCTCCCCGAGCCACTCAGAATGTTATCCCTCCAGTTCCGCCCCCCGAGGTCATGAATGTAGAGTTTTGGAATGCGATTCACCTCTTGACTCAGACTATGGCATCCCAAGCTAATTAGCAGGATCCTGCTCCCGTTCACCCTCACAATGGAGTGGTGACTCGAGTTCGAGATTTTATCTGTATAAAGCCACCAGAGTTCTGGGGTTCAAAGGTAGGTGAAGACCCTCTTAGATTTGTGGATGAGGTGAAGAAAATCTTTGAGGTGATGTAGGTTGCCGAAGTTGAGAGTATCGAGCTTGAGTCCTATCAGCTAAGGGACGTAGCTCATATCTGGTTCACGCAATGGAAGGAGTCCAGAGCTAGGGACGTGGTCCCTATGACATGAGATTGCTTTGGGGGAGCTTTCCTCGATCGGTTCTTTCCACGAGAGTTGAGGCAATCTAGGGTTGAGGAGTTCATGAACTTGAGATAGGGATCTATGACTATTTAGGAGTATAGTTTGAAGTTCAATTAGTTGTCTAGGTATGCTCCCTCTATGGTGGCAGACCTGCATGATTAGATGAGCAAGTTTATCTATGGGGTTTTAGATTTGGTGAAGAAGGAGTGTAGGTTCGCTATGTTGTTGGGTGATATGACTATTTCTAGGCTCATGACCCATGCTCACCAGATCGAGAGAGATAGACTTAGAGATATGGCTAAGGAGAACAAGAGGTCTAGATCTCAAGGTTCAGGTTTCATTCATCAGAGGTCCGGAGGCAAACATCGCTCTTTATTTCAGAAAAAATCATCAGGCCCTGTTCACTCTTTAGCTAGTAGTTCTATCCAGGCCTCCAGGCCTCATCATGATCAGACTGGTATGGGAGTTGGGTCTCAGTCGCGGGGGAGTGTTAAAAAGGTGCCCTTTACCCTTCTTGTTCCAAGTGTGGAAGGAGTCACCTCGGTGAGTGTCTAGCCGATTCAGGAAGTTGTTTTGGTTGTGGTTAGACTGGACATCGTATTAGGGAGTGCCCTTTGGCTAGGAAGGGAAAGGGAGGTAGGACTCAGTCTACCCTAGTAGCTTCAGGAGGTCGACCAGCCCAGCAGGGCACAACTTCTAGTTCTAGTGGTCAGCGCCAGAACCGCCTTTATGCCATGTCCTCTCTTCAGGACCAGGAGAGCTCACCCGATGTGGTTACTGGTACGTTAGTAGTCTTTTCTATAGATGTGTATGCTTTGTTGGACCCCGGTTCATACTTATCATTTGTGACCCCTTATATAGCATGCAAATTTGAAGTATGTCCTGAATTACTTTTAGAACCCTTTTGTGTTTCTACTCCTGTTGGTGAGTCAGTCCTAGCCAAAAAAATCTACTGAAATTGCCCTATCTCAGTCCTTCACAGAATCACTTCAGCGGATTTATTAGAGTTGGAGATGACAGATTTTAATGTTATTCTTGGTATGCTTCTGTTGATTGTCGTACTCGGGTTGTCAGTTTCAAGTTTCCAAACGAACCCATCTTAGAATGGCAAGGTAGTCCCCCATCCTTGAAAGGTCGTTTCATATCTTTTCTTAAGGCTAGAAAGATGATTTCAATATGTATATCATAGAGTTCGGGTTATGTACACGGAGTCCAAAACCCCATCCCTTCAGTCTGTTCCCATTGTGAATAAATTCCCAAAAGTGTTTCTCGAGGATTTACCTGGAGTCCCTCCTGAGTGGGAAATTGACTTTGGGATCGATCTTCTTTCGGATACAAATCCTATATTTATTCCTCCCTATAGGATGGATCCCGCTGAACTTAAGGAGTTGAAGGATCAGTTGAAGGATCTTCTTGATAAGGGTTTCATCAGGCCTAGCATCTCTCCATGGGGTGCTCCAGTCTTATTCGTGTGAAAGAAAGATGGTTCCCTCAGAATGTGTATTGACTAGCACCAATTGAAGAAGGTCACAATCAAGAATAAGTATCCCATTCCTAGGATTTATGAATGGTTCGATCAGCTTCAGGGTGCTTGTTTCTTCTCCAAAATCGACCTTAGATCCAGGTATCATCAGCTTCATTTTAGAGAATGCAATATTCCGAAGACAACCTTCAGGACTCGGTATGGTCATTATGAATTTGTTGTGATGTCTTTTGATCTAACAAATTCTCATGCAGCTTTTATGGATTTGATGAACCGCGTGTTCAATCAGTATCTAGATATGTTTGTGATAGTTTTCATTAATGATATCCTTATCTACTCTCGGAGTGAGGAGGAGCATATGGACCATTTGAGAGTTGTGTTGCAAACTCTCAAGGACCGATAGTTCTTTGCTAAGTATAGCAAGTGTGAGTTTTGGATGCAGTCTGTGCTTTTCTGGGTCATATTGTGACTAAAGATGGTATTCGAGTTGATTCTCAAAAGATAGAGGCAGTAAAGACTGACCTAGACCCACTTCCCATCTGATATTAGAAGCTTTTTGGGTTAGATTGGTTACTACCGGCAGTTTGTGGAAGGATTTTCTTTCATTGCTGCCCCTTTGACCTGATTGAAAGAAGGTAAAATTTCAGTGGTTTGATTTGTGTGAGAAGAACTTTCAGGAATTGAAGACTAGATTGACCACAACACCAGTGTTAGCTCTACCTGAGGGCTTAGATGATTTTGTTGTGTATTGTGATGCTTCTAGGATTGGTTTGGGTTGTGTTTTGATGCAACGTGGTAAAGTGATTGCTTATGCTTCGAGAGAGCTTAAGACTCATGAGAAGAACTACCCTACTCATGATCTTGAGTTAGCAGTCGTGGTCTTTGCTTTAATGATTTGGAGACATTACTTGTATGGGGTACATGTGGATGTATTCACCGATCATAAGAGTCTTCAGTATGTGTTCACTCAGAAGGAATTGAATTTGCGACAAAGAAGATGGCTTGAGCTTCTTAAGGATTATGACATGAGTGTGTTTTACCATCCGGGTAAGGCCAATGTTGTGGCAAATGCACTTAGTAGATTGTCGATGGGTAGTGTGTCTTCAGTTAAAGAAGGAAATAAGTAACTGGTTAAGAAGGTTCATAGGCTAGCTCGGTTGGGAGTTCGCCTTATGGACTTGACAGAAGGTGGTGTTATTATTCATAATCGTTTCTAATCATCCTTGGTAGCAAAAGTGAAGGCAAAGAAAGACAGTGATCCCATTTTACTTCAGCTTAAGGGTGCAGTCTATCAGCAAGGGGTTGAGTTATTCTCTTAAGAGGGAGATGGTGTACTTCATTATCAGGGTCGACTATGTGTACCATATATAGATGGGTTGCACTAGTAGATTTTGACTGAGGCTCATAGTTCTAGATATTCCATTCACCCCGGTGCCACCAAGATGTATGGTGATCTATCAGAAGTCTATTGGTGGAATGGTATGAAGAGGGACATAGCCGGTTTTGTGGCTAAGTGTCCCAACTGTCAGCAGGTGAAGGTAGAGCACTAGAGATCTGGTGGCATAATTCAGGATATTGACCTTCCTACTTGGAAGTGGGAAGCGATCAATATGGACTTCATTATAGGTTTGCCTCATACTCGAAGGCAACATGATTCGATTTGGGTAATTATCGACCGGATGACGAAATCATCCCATTTCTTGGTTGTTAAGACTATGGATTTAGCAGACAATTATGCAAGACTTTACATACGAGAGATAGTTCGATTGCATGGTGTTCTTTTTTCCATCATTTCAGATAGGGGTACTCAGTTTACATCCCACTTTTGGAGATTATTTTAGGTACTCAGGTGAAGCTTAGCACAACTTTTCACCCACATACGAATGGCCAGGCAGAGCATACTATTCAGACTTTGAAAGATATGTTGAGAGCTTGTGTGATTGATTTCAAAGGTAATTGGGATGATCACTTGCCTCTTATCAAGTTTGCCTACAACAACAACTTCCACTTTAGCATCCATATGGCTCCTTATTAGGCACTTTATGGTCGGAGATGTAGATATTATATTGGTTGGTTCGAGGTTGGTGAGAAAGACTTAATTGGTCCAAATTCAGTGCATGAGATTATGGAGAAGGTTCAGCTTATTTGGGAAAGGTTGAAGACCGCTCAGAGCCGACAAAAATCGTATGCGGATGTGAGAAGAAGAGAGTTCGAATTTGAAGTTGACGATTGAGTTTTCCTAAAAGTGTCACCCATGAAGGGTGTGATGAGATTTGGCAAGAAAGGAAAGCTTAGTCCCCGTTTTGTAGGTCCTTACCAGATTCTGAGGAGAGTTGGAAGCGTTGCTTATGAGTTGGATTTTCCATCAGAGTTAGAAGCGGTCCATCCAGTTTTCCATGTTTCCTTGTTGAAAAAGTGTGTTTGTGATCTGACCTTGATTGTTCCTTTGGAAGATGTAGGTGTGAGGGATAGTCTCACCTATGAGGAGGTTCCCATAGAGATTCTTGACCATCAGATCCGGAGGTTGAGAAACAAAGAATTCACCTCGATAAAAGTCCTTTGGAGGAATCAGCTTGTGGAGGGTGCGACTTGGGAAGAGGAAGAGGCCATGAAGGCCAAATATCCCCATCTCTTTCCTTCTGACTCAGTTCCAGCTTGAGATAACAGTTTCCTCCTTAGTATGTTCCTCAAATTCTATTCCACCATTTTCCTTCATGATCCTAGTGTGCATTCATATTTTCCGGAGTTAGTTCAGTTATGTTTTAAGTTGAGGAGTTACTTTTCATGTTTGTTCATCAGTTTTCATGTTTTGATATTTGGTTGGGCTATTATTCCTCTATGTTTTCCTTGTTTAGTCTTCATTCGAGGATGAATGATCCCAAGGGGGAGATATTGTAATACCTCAGAAATTGATTCATCTATCTAAATTGAAATCACTGAAAAATCCTAAGTTTCCAGGAATCACGAGTTTAAATCACGGTTTGTGATTTGAACCACGAGTCATGGTTCTGAGTCGTGGTTCAATTTCTGCAGGATTTGCCTCAGATCTGAGAACCATGAGTGGTTCCTACAGATCGTAGTTCATTCTACGAGTCATAATATCCACTCGTGGAACCTAACCTGTGGGCTACCTGGTTTACCAGAAACCACGAGTCTAGTCTACGGATCATCGTTTGAACGACGGGACCGTCTTATTGACTCATGAAACTTGGTTCAGAGGATTGCATGTTTCCCAGAAACTACGGCTCGAGTTGATGGGTCATCATTTGGTCGACAAGTCATCCTGTTGACTCGTGGTTTACCTTCTGCAGGCTGTCTAATTGGCCAGGAACCACGGATGGAAACCACGAGCCATGGTTTGTTCTACGGCTCGTGGAATCCACCCGTGATTCCTGAAGATCGACTTTTAACAAAAAAAATTCCTAATTATGTCCCAGGGGTATTTTAGTCATTACCCACCATATTAACTCCTAAATGATGTAATTTTCACTATTTCTAGAAGGGTTCTTACCCCATTAGCCTAAGTCTCTTCTCATTACCTCATTCATCTCCCAAAAAGGAAAAAGAACTCTCTCAAGATCTCAAGATCCAAGATCAAGTCTCCTATTCTTTTCTATTTCTAGTGGGTTAGCTTAAATCAAGGTATGTGGGTATTAACCAATGAGTTCCTTTCACCCTTGTGCTTAAACCCTCAATCCTCAAATTGATTTATAAACTTGTGAAATTAGGGTTTTAATCTAAATTGGGAAAAACTTATGAAATCAGCTTCTATGCTTAAATTAATGGTTTCTTATTTTTTATTTATGATTTGATCATGATTTCTTTATTGGATTTAAAAGCCCAAGCATTAAAGTCAATTTCTAGCATGATTACATTGAATTGTATGTTTTCAAGTGAAATTGGGAATGATTAGATATCATGACTTTATGAATTTACGAAATTTCATGCCTAATTCTTCAATTATGAATTTAGAAAGAAAAGTATGATTTGAATTATGGCTATGCTTTACATCAAGGACTTATAATATGAGAAATGCATGGTACCCGATGTGTCTTCATGCTTTTCAAAAGAGATTTGGTATTCGATTATACCTTCATGAACTTATGAGCTATATGTATGTTTTGAGAGTAATACTTAGCACCGAGTGATGAGGGTTTGATTACCCAAGTCCAAAAACTACGTTGCCAGCATAGGTTATGATTTTCCCTACGGGCTTATGAGACTGAATCCACATCTTGATTAATGGTGTCCTTGCCTTAGCGGGGCATATGATAGCTTTGCCAACTAGAGTTATATGGTTGAGTATGGTGGCCTGTGCTTTGGCAAGGTTCGGACCAGCTTTGCTAACTAGGGTTACATAGTTAGACTCCATGTAGCTCACATGGTCTATTGTCGGTTATAAGAAACACATGTATGAAAGTTTTGACTTGTTTAAACTTATGATATCTACTTTGAGTTTTGACTCTTATTTCATGATTTACTATTCAATTTATGACCTCTACCTTTGAAACTTCATTTATGCATGAGGTAAGTTCTTATACATATTTCAAGCACGTTTCCACTATTTTCATGCATCGCTCATATACTCGGTACATCCTATAGTACTGACGCATATCTTACGTTGCATCCTCTTGATAATGCAGATTCAGGGTCTATTCCTTAGGCACGTGGTTAGTCAGTGCTAGCTTTCTAGCTTATCCGATTGGTGAGTCCTTATCCTGCGAGGGCTAGAGTTATGAGTTATCTTTCTTATGTCTTTTACTTTGGATTTCTGAGTTAGTTGGGGTTTTGTCCCATCAACTCGTATTTTAAGATTTAGAGGCTTCAGACATGGTTGGTTGTATTTTCTGGATTTGGTTCTTGTAGACCTTATGATATTCAGTTATGGATTCCCTTTATCTCTTATTATGCTCCCGCTTATATTTTGTTATGCTTGAGTACGCTATGACCAAGGGTTAATCTAGGGCAGTCGTGTCTCGGATCCCATGTTATGCTTAGGGGGTAGCCTCAGGGCATGACAATATCCATTTTCAAACCGGGTCTTGAGTCAGGATCATATTCAAGAGTCTGGTCATGGGTAGGGATAAAGAATTAAGTTTGTTATGGGTCCCAAGTTGGGGTCAGGCTCAAATTTGGGAGTTGGGTATCTAGTCGAGTTCAGAATTAGGTCTCGAGTCAATTCTCAGGTCGGAGCAAGAGTTGGGTGCCAAATCCTGAGTCAAGGTTAGGTCTGGGTTTTGTATTAGGTATTGGGTTCGATAACGGGAGATGGATCCTGCCTCAAGTCAGGTTCGTTAGTCAATTTTTGGACTGAGGTCAAGATTGGTTCCCTGATTAGGACCTCAGGTTAGGGTCGGGAGTTGGAAGTCTAGTTCTAAGTCCTAGGTCAAGGTTGGGTTCTGGGTCTCAGGTTGGGGAAAGGGTCGGGAGTCCAGTCCTGGGTTGGGTGAGAGAATCTGGTCTCGAATTGGGATAGAGATCCACTTTGGGGTTAGTGTTATGTTATGAGTCATATCATTGGTTGGGGTTAGGATTTAGGACTTGTATCAAGGTCGGGTTAGGGTCTCGGGTGGGGTTGGAAGTCAAGTCTCATGTTTGGGTCAGGTTGGGGTTGGGTCCAGAAAATATTTTTCTTACTTTATGTAGGGAATTTTTTTTCTTAAATTGAAAGAAAATAAGTCCATTTGAAAAACATTGAAGACAAACCAAACATGAGAAATTAACACAACCAAGATGTTTCTCAATTTCCATATCTAACTCATATTCTTATGGGTCAAATATAGGCTGCATCCTAAATTTTACCCATTTAAAAATGAAAAGTTATCAGCTTACTCAACTAGTTTGCAGTCGTTGTAGCACATTTTATTTTAACAAAAAAGTGGCCAATGTAGCCCACCATATTAAGGGTAGTGTCAGCCCACCAATTATATTTAGTTTTACCTTCTTTGCCCAAGTGATCATACAAACCTATTTATTTCTTTATTATTTTTTAAATCTATATAACATGATGAATAATAGTATTTATACACTTTTATATATTAATATGCAATATATATACACCCTTGCCCACTATTATACATTATCTATATAGTGTATGAATAATATATATATTTTGTATAACCATGCATAACTAATATATAGTCTATTTATTTAAACGACATCTATCTGAATTGTGTGGTATCAATCTCTTGTAGATTCATTCCACCGGAAGAAGCCATTTAGATTTATATATTAATCTATGAAACTAAGATTTTATGTGTTTTTTGTCAAAATGAGAGATATTCCCGCACTACCATCTCATGTTTCACCTAAGAAACCATAGTTGTGTACCACTTGTCCCATGGAAAGGCAAGCCAGACTACCTTTAAATCAGAGCACCATCCATACCACAACAATTTTTGAGTTGCTTCGTATTGATTTGTAGGGTCCCTACCATGTGACCACACATGACCACTAGAAGTATTTTATCACTCTGGTGGGATGATTACAGTACAGATCCCACTTTGTGGGACTACACTGGGTATGGTATTGTTGGTCGTGGCAGTGGTGGATGATTACAGTAGGTCCACCTGGACACATCATCTAAGTACAAAGAGCAATGATTTTCATGTCCTAAAAAGCTTTTTCCAATATGGTGGAAACTCAGGTCAAAATTAGAATCAAGAGTATCAGGTCGGACAATGGCCTTGAGTTTACTAGTAAAGAAGCATCCCAATTTTTTCAAACCAAAGGTATAGACCATCAAAAGAGTTGTTGTTGCGTCCTAATGCACACGCAAGTGTACGCAGTCATACAAGTAATATAGGATTGTAAGTCTAGATATCATACCTACAGAGACTTGTCAATTAACTATTTTACTAAATCAAAATAGTTTCAATTATTTATTCAAGAGTAAAAACCCAAAGATATATTTACTAACTAAAGTAAAAAAAAATTAACTAATAAACAATTAACTAGCCAAAGAGTATATTCTTACACAATCTATGTGGTGAATCGATCTGGGATTATGAATTTGCTAACCATCATGTTGAGTAATCAATTTAATCGACTTGCTTGATTATCTAGTTGTTGATTTTGGGGTTGATTTTATGATTTGGGAATGGTCATTGTCACGCTCAAAAACTAGATGGAGTGGACAAGTACCATATGAACACATGCTATACATATGATCTATGACATATTCTTTATAGATGAATCACTATACATATGACAACTGACAAGAACAATATATGTATTAAACTAGCATCTGACAAAACTAATACAAATGACATCACCACAGTGTCTACGGATCCTCTACTAGAATAGTGAACTATACAAATGTCAAGTGATCAGACAGGGCCCCTCTATACCCATACTATATAAATATTTACAATAAAAAAGAATACAAGATCTAGATTGGATCCAGGGGGAATGGAGCTCATAACCTGCTCTGCTGATATAGCACGGATGCCTACTAAGGGTGTCTGCAACTTTGTGAATCTTATCCTATATTTATAAAAATGCAGCACCCTCGGTCATAGGGGCGCCAGTTGGTAAGTCGGTATTTTACCTACTTATTTAGCCTTTAAGCTTATGGTTTTGCTAGTTTAAAGTGGAAAAATAGTGCAATTGATACGGATTACATCTATTTTGCAGGTCTTTGTATTTTAAAAGTGTTCGGGATGAATTCGGATGAAAACAAGTCAAAAGGAGGTCATTCAGAGAAGCAAGTAGCTGGCAGCAGCACATGCCTTCACGAATGCGGGGTCCCACCCGTGAACGCGAAGGCCAATTGATTCGAAGCTCCGCGAATATGGTGTACCACTCGCGAATGCGAAGGTCAATCAGACAGAGACCCTTCGCGAACGTGGTGGACACTACGCAAAGGCAAAGAAGGAAAGCAGTTGTGGGGGCAATTTGGAATTTCACATCCAGAGAAACCCCAATTCACATAAAACACTTCCAAGCCATCTTGAAACTTATCTTTGGCTATTTTCACAACTTTTGAGCAAGCTTGGGAGCAAGGTTCATCAACCAACACCATAGGAGTGAAGATTTGGATGCTCTTTATTGTAAATCTTTAGATTCCATTATTCAACTCTTGTTCTTAATTGCTATTTATTTGGTGTATTGTTGACTTGAGATTTTGGGTTTGTGTTAGATATAATATTTTGTGGGTTACTGAATTCGTATATAGATTTTGTTCTTGTTTGATTATTTGGGTCTATTGAATCCTTCATTGCTTGAATTTATAGTCAATGGTTGCAAATATTGACTTAGCTTACTGATTTGGGTTATTGCTCGAGAGAGAATTTCCCTAAATTCGGGAAGTTTCAATAGTGGGTACTTGGAAATCCATCTAGATTGAAGGCTAGACATAGCTCTAATCACAGAATCTCCCATTTAAGGGTCCGAGCTAGAAATAGGATGACCTCCACAAGTTAATTGGTTGCTTGTTTATCGCACCAAATGATGTTCTAACCAAAATCATTCAGAAATGTGGTTGTTGATCGAAAGATAGAATTCCACACTTATGACCAAGACTACCTAAGTGTCAATCGGGTGCAAGTCTTGTGAATTTGAATTCGCAAGCCCATATCCCCTTTGTTGTCCTTGCTTGATGAAAGCAAGGAAAGCCGTTGATCAACCTATCTTTTATTTGTTTTTCTTTATCTTTTAGTGTAGTTAAAACCCCCCTTTTTAGATATATTTTCCCTTTTTTGTTATTTGAACTTCAATAAGTTGCTTGGACTCTTTATTAGCTCGATTCTGACTATATTGTTCCCTTGGGTACGACCCCGACACTCATTGGAAATTATAAATTTTGTTTTGATTACGCGATCGATGTGACCTCCTCCTTAGAGAGCATGATTTGAGCGTTTATCAAAAATGGCGCCATTGTCGAGGAATAATTTAGCGTATTGAGTTAGTTTAAAATTTGAGTTTACTTATTCTAGTTTAATTTTTTTGTGAATAATTATTTTTCATTTGTTTAGTTTTAGTTTGTTGATGGCATCATGTCTTATTTGAATTTTAGAAATGATAATGGTTGCATCCCAATTTATATTTCTGACTATTGTGTTTATTGTGAAGGACCCCACCTTGGACAAAGGTGTAGAATTTGCCCTAGGAGAGGAAGGTATTCTCCCTCTTGTTCCTATGATGGGGCGCAATTTCTATTTGTGTGGTGGTCATGGCGGACATTGGAGCGATTACCCCAATGATGATTGTCCCCCTCCCCCTTCTTGTGCTAACAATGTTGCTAGTGGTGCTTGTGACCTTAACAGAGACCATGAATCCGCAAGCAAAGAAGGAATATATGGTAAGCTCCAGACCCTCTTGGCCTCGCTAGAAACCCAAGAGCAGGGTATGCAATCCATAAAGCAATGCTTTATGGATGCAAGGGCAAAAGAAGAGGAAAATAAAAGGGAAGATCATGAATTGAAGGTGGGGTTACAACCAACTACCCCATGTGTGGGTCATGATGTCATAACATCTTTAAGTGAGGAGGTTATGAACGATACAAGCTTGAAGGTGGAGATTCCCAAATCCCACTTTAACCTTTGTTCGACCTTAAGTTTGATTCAATGGACAAAATTCAAAGTAATCAAGCTTTTGGAATACCTTGGAAGGAGGGTAGATGAAGGTCTATCCGGTTTTGAGTTTTTCATGGAACAAAATCAAAGTGTCCTTCCTCACTTGAAGGCCACAATGTGTGGAAAGCGGAATCAAGAGAATAGCCTTCTCATGCTCAAACCTTCACCCAGGGAGTGTCACCAGAAATTCAATTCATGTTTGGGTCAAAGGTTCAAATCTTCCAAGTGGAAATCTCAAGGGTGAGGTAGCTTGCGTCGTATCGCAATGTTAAATTGTGCGCTTGATGGGAGGAAACCCATCGTTTTCATACTTTACTTCACTTTTTGTTTCTTTTTGGTGTGTTTTTAGGTGCCCAAGGGAATGAAGAGAGGAACTAAGTGTTGAGAAGCACCAAAAATACCTCTGAAAAATGTGTTTTTCGCACCTGGAAGAGTGTCCGTCGCATATGCCATCGCACGAGCAAACAGTGAACTGAACAAAAATACTAGCATGTGCGAACATGGTGTATTTCGCACCTCACAAAGTGCCCATCGCACATCGCATCACACATCGAGGGTAGAATACTGAAGAAAAGTGAAAAAAATCTGGTCAGACCAGTCTTCTTCATGAACGGGGAAGACTGGCCGCGAATTTGAAGACCAGGTTACATCATGTCTTTGCGAATGCATGGACCAGATGCAAATGCAAAGGCCAGATAAACTGTAAACCTTCACAAACGCACCGGGCCACCGCAAACGTGAAGCTTCCAGGCAGTTCAAGTAAAGTTCAAAACGTTCAAAAATCAGAAGGCTCCAAATATTTTCTTTTCAAAACAAAGGTGCTCCCTCTCCTTTTGGCACACAATAAATTCCATTAAGTTCTTCCATTGCATCGCTAATTGCAACTCATCAGGTATAAAAACCAACCCTTCTTATTATGGTGCCTTTGTCAGGCTTGTTTTGTTTGGTTTTATGCCCCTGTCGGGTTTTGGTGTTGTTGTGGAAGAAGTTGATGGTTTAGTTATTTTTAGTTTTTTTTACTTTGTAGCTTCTTGTGTTATTTTGTAGTTGAGATGTGGTTATTATGGGGCAGGGGAAGTTTGAGTACCCGTTAGGCTAGATGGAACTTGCTGGGGACTATTTGTTCCGCAAATGATGGGGTGTGAACCGCACGAGCTTCACACAGGCCCACTGTTTGGCCTGTGCATTGCATGTGCGACACGCACTTCATCACATGCGAATCGCATGTGCCCGAAAAGTGTGATACTTGCTTTGATCCACCTTGGGCAGCCATATCGATTTAGATAGATGAATTGGCCTAATGATAGACTGAGTGATGACATTCTTAAGGGCAAGTCTTCATTTTTTGAGGTTTTGGTCGCAAATTGACTTGTTTGGTACCAATGAAGTAGTCTTGCATGCTAATTGAAATAGGCATACCCTTCCAAAAAAAATTGTGAAAAATGCATGGCGAAGAGTGATTTTGTGACAACTCTTTTAATCTTTTTGTGACTCTTGACTCATTAGTGGTGATAATGTAGAATATCTCATCTTTGTTCTTGTTTAGGAAGTTAAAAATCGATCCTTCTTGAATGATTCGCATGCCATGTGTGGTGAGATCTAGTTGAATAATTCTTGTGCATGTGTGTAATCTAGAACTTGTCTCGAATGTGATTCAAGGCAAAATTCTAGGTGTAACCGAGCTTGGAAGATGACCTTAGGCCTTTTTGATAGCCACTTCACCCAAATGGCTTCCCAATGACATCAAATCCTAGTGAACCCCTTTGAGCTTGTGACCATTCTTTGGCACCTTGTCAACACCTTGACCTTTTTGGAACCTCCATCTTGGCACCCATCCTCCCTAATTGCTTGAAAAGGAAATGTAGGATAAAAGCCTAAGTTTGGGGGGAGAAATAAAAAACAACATAGGCAAATGCCTAAATTTGGGGGTGCATGTGATCAAATGAGGAGAAGAAAAGAAATGCACTTCAAGTGCAAGGTAGCACCTTGATTCCAAATTCAAAAATTGCTCCAAAAGATCAATCCAATGAGCAAAACGAAAAGCAAAACTAGGTGCTACCAAGTGAAGGTGATATAAGGAGTTGAATGGTCATGAGTTAAAAATGAGACTCTTGGGTTGTGTTAGGGAGAAATAAGGTGAAGATGAAATTGAAAATGTGAGCGGTGTTCGAAATGAGAGCAAAGAGCATTAGGGAGGTGTAGTTATTTGAACCAAATGAGATCCTCACCTAACCCTAGCCAACATCGTAACCCACAAGTCCCTTGTGATTCCGAGCTTGGCTACCCTACATTATTGGCGATTTACATGAAGGGCAAGCCTATGGTTCGACGTGTGTGCACTTGAACTTCCTTGAGAGTGTGAGTGTTTGTATTTGTCCCTTCTGATTGACTTTGTACATAGTGTGTTTTGGGACTTTTGTTCTTGTGAGGGCATGTGAATTAGGATAGTTGGTGACATTGATAAACTCCATAAATGAGTCAAATGAGCATGTTTTGGTAAGCTAGTGGTTGGAGTCACATCTTGAGGATTGGTTGTTGTCACTTCTTGTTCTTATTGTGCCTTTGCATCATGAGTTTGTGTTTTGAATCGAAGTAAATGCTTAGAGTAAGTTATCATGTGATAGACTAATCATTAGTACCAACCGAAGTCATGTTTGGCGCTTGAAATGGGTTTCCTTTGGCTTATAGTATTTTCATTTGCACTTGTGTTGTGTGCCTCTTGAGTTAAAAGCTTTAAGTTGCATGAGGACAACCAATAGTTCAAGTTTGGGGGTTAGTGACAACTTTTCCAATTCCCCCCATTTACTTGGTTTGGTTTTGTTGAACAACTGCTCTCTCTTTGAAATTGTTTCGCACAATCTCTAATTAGTTAAATCAGGTCCCTTGGGTACGACCCCGATATTCATTGGGTTTATAAATGTGTTTTGACTATGCGATCGTCGTGACCTCCTAGTTGGGGAGACACAATTTGAGCATTCATCATAAGTGCATATAAAAAATGTACTAATATGTAAGGCAGAAAGAATAACAAGTAATAGATAGAATAGCTCAATGAAAGAATTAAAATGTGCTCAACTGAGATATACCTGTGACAAGAAGCAATCAATGAAACTCGAGGTCATATAAAATCATTCTGTCATTATTATACAAGTGTCTTCTAGATTCTTTATTAATATGGGATCAAATGGTACAATTTTATGTGGAATCCAGTAACTTATGTACTTTCAAATGAATAAATGATAGCCTCTGAATAAGAGCCTCGAGGGCTTTATATCATCTGGATAGCATATGAACTTTGTTATCTCTGAATCATATATTAAAATGTTAAGTTTCGTATTCTATGATCTTTGATGGTAAGCCATAAAGGCTCAGCTCTAAAGGTCAGCCCGCAGGCAGATATGCCATAAATGACTCTACTCTGAGGGTATATAGCCATAATAGGCTGGTACATCTGTAGGCTCAACTTTGAGGGTCTATGGTCTCAGCCATGTGCACAAAGCAACATCGCATCGTGAGTAAAGTGAATATAATACCTCTGACCTTCCTCCACCATCACTTAATTTTTCTTTTAACAACTGATGCCATGAAGGCCTTTGAATAATTAATTATACTATGAAACCAAATGTATAAATAGTAAGCTCTGAATGACAATTTATTAACTCTAGGCAACTAATGGTAAACTCTGATTAAGTGAATCAACTGGTAAACTTTGCTCTCTTTCAAAGGAATAATATGGACATGTATTTACTTTATAGATGATGAATATGCTATATCAAATGAATTATCTCTAGAAACATATAACAAATGTACTATATAAGTTTTATGGAATACAAATGAAAGCCCATACATAGATCTGATGACAATATGAATAATTTGGATCATTCACAATCCAAAATTTCTAAAACAATAAGGTTCTGCGGAAATACCCCTAAAAATTGAAAGTCATCGTACCAAAACATCTACCAATGTATAGAAATGGGGATGCAACCCCAAAAACAGAGAGTTAAGTCTGAAACAAGTGGACTAATACTAAACTGGAAAAAACCATGGTAGCAAAAATGAAGCAGCTCACCCTTGGAATCTGAAATCGCTGGGACTATATCTGAGGTCGCGTAGGAGCTGCTGAAATATGTCTTGTACTCACAAAAGGAAAGCAAGTGCAAAATCAGTACACAACCACAGTGTACTGATAGGATCATTGGCCAGCTCCAATAGACAACATATGAACAATAAACCAGAACTGAGTAAAGCAGTACAAACACGTAAAACAACCAGTAATATATTTCCAGACTCTCAGTCTACCTTCTAACTTATCAACCATATGAAACAGAATAATAACAATAACACTTACCCTTTTTAAGTCACCCGAATCAACTAAGGATCCCTAGACCAATACTTAAGCATTAACATGCAATTCCCCGTCCATCCAAGGACCAACCCCATATTTAAGTGTAACAACCCGACCTCTCAAGGACCAATATGCACAATCACAATTTTAACAATCAACTCGATCCACTCATGGAACCATCGATAAAATACAATCAACAATGTATATTTAAACCTGTACCAGGCATGGTACCCGAGCCAACCAATATAGAATATGTACCAGGCGTGGTACCCGAGCTAACCATTAGTATTATGTACCAGGTGTAGTACCCAAGACAACTAATATATATATATATATCCCATACCAGGCGTGATACCCAATCCAACCGAATGTCACACAAAATCCAATAGTCAATAATTAAATAAACAGAAACACACTTGTAACACCAACAAGCACAAAACCATATTTATTTCACATAATTGACACATGGATACTTAGAGATTCATAACTTTATTTCTCAACCATGAAAGCACATACATCACTAAGCTAAAGTTACATGTACACACATTGCATTTGGAAAGACAATAACCATCACCTACCTTGAATAGCTTGAAAACTCTACTAGGACGGAGCCTTCCTATTTTCCGAAGCTTTTGCTTGTTCTTGGTCTAATAATGATTACAAAACATACCAAAATCAGTCAAATGGCCTAAAATCACCCGGATTATACTCAATCCTAGCCCCCAAACAAACCCATGATCATTCCACCCATCCCGGGGATTTCCCGCCATTAATTCACCTAAAAGTTACCATTTAACGATTATATTAAGGAAATAACGGTGAGTTTATCAAGCATAGGTGATAATAATCATAACCCAAGAATTCTACACCTAGAATTCCCTTTTTTTCCACCGGATTCTATCATCCTAGGTCAATCCAAACCTTCCCCCCAAACCCGAGATTCTTGTTTCTAAGGTCTGGGAATTTGAATACCAAAGTGGGGAGCGAAAACCATACCTTTTCGATGGAGTTTGGTGGAAATTCAATGAAAATTGCCTCCCTTCACCTATGCCCTTCCCCAAAACATTCTTAAGAATTTCTGAACATTTTAAGGGAAGTTTCAGCATTCACCCTGACTTATTCTGCTATAGCGGTCCATACACCACTATAGTGGCACCGTTGTAGCCAAATCAACTTCTATGGCAGTGCTAACCGATTGATTTTGCTATAGCGGAAATTTCTCTATAGCGGTTGACATGGAATAGAACGTCAAAAAATCCCCCAAAAGTGCCCATTTTATAACACACCTCAAATCCTGACGTTCTGAAATAACCCCTTCACATCAACCTTGATACTGAAAGTTCTACTTGCCCGAATTCATTTTCGAAAAGTCCCTAAGACTCCTTAATGTCTTAGATAAAGGAAAAACTAGCTCGACATAAGATACACTATCCAATCCTCACTCAGATTTCCCTAGACCATACCTCGCTCAGAAACTGTCTGAGACTAACCTATCCCAAGATTTCCAACTCCTAAACTCGAAGGTTTTCTAACCCGAAACTTAGCATGAAAGGTTTACTCATAACGACGGAATATGTCATTACAATAGTTACCAATTTACCCATTATTTATCCCTGAATGATCAAACCTGAAAAAGATGATTTAAAAGAGAGAAAAGTAGTACCTGAATCCTCAAACAAGTGAGGGTACTTGTCCCGCATGTCCTTCTCGATTTCCCAAGTGGCTTCCTCAACTGGATGATGCTTCTATTGAACCTTTACTGACCTAATATCATTTGTCCTCAATTTTTAGACATCCTGATCAAGAATCGCAACCGGCTCCTATTCATATTGAAGATACTTGTTTAGAAAAATGGAATACCATTTGATAATATATTCCCCATCCCCATGGTAGAGCTTCAACATAGATATGTGGAAGACTGGCTGGACTCCAGATAAACTGGGCGATAGTGCTAACCTGTAAGCCACTGACCCTATAATCTTGAGAACCTTGAATAGACTGATGTACTAAGGGCTAAGCTTTCCATTCTTGCCGAATCACATTTACCCCTTCATTGGTGACATCTTCAATAATACTCGTTCACCAACTTAAAAATCCATATATCTTACCTTGCGATCTACGCACTCTTTTTGCCTGTTTTGGGCTGATAGCAACTTGGTCTAGATTCCCCATACTTTTTCTTGAGCTTCCCTAACCAAGTCCACGCCCAAAGGTTTCACATCACCTGCCTCAAACCACCCTATGGGTGATCTACATCCTCTCTCATAAACTTCCTCGAAGGGTGCCATGTCAATACTAGAGTGATACTTTTTATTGTACGAGAACTCACACAACAGTAGAAACTGGTCCCAATGACCTCCAACGTTGATCACACATGCTCTCAGCATGTCTTCCAATACCTGAATTATCATCTCTGTCTGATCGTCTGTCAAAGGATAAAATGTAATGCTGAAGGTGAGTTGGGTGCCTAACTCTTCGTGCAATTTTTCCCCAGAACTTGGAAGTAAACTGCGTACCCCTGTCTGAAATGATGGAGAGTGGCACCCCATGCAATCTCACAATCTCCTTAACATAAATCTTAGCCAACTGCTGCAAGTTATAATCCACCCTGACCAGAATGAAATGAGCTGACTTGGTGAGGCTTTCCATGATGACCCAAATGGGGCCACATTTTCCCAAGGTCTTAGGAAGACTCACCACAAAATCAATGGCTATCATTTCCCACTTCCACTCGGGAATAGGCATCCTTTGAAGCAATCCTGCAGGCATTTGGTGTTCATATTTAACCTGCTGATAGTTCTAACACTTAGACACATAGTCAGCTATGTCTCTTTTCATCCTAGGCCACCAATAAAGTTGCCTCAAGTCCCAGTACATTTTGGTTATGCCTGGATGAATCGAATACCGCAAACCATAAGCCTCTGCCAATACATTCTGAATCATGTCATCAACCCGAGGGACACAAATCCTCCCTCTGAAACTCATCACCCCACCAGCGTCCAACGTGGCATCCCCTGACTCTTCGAATATCACCTTGTTCTGAAGCTTGTTTAACTGTGTAGCCTAAAACTTTTTTGCTTTTATTTCCTCTATAAACGTGGGTTTGACCTCAATACTGGCCAACACCCTACCCTATTCTGAGATGCCTAATTGCATGAACTTAGATTCTAGAGTCAGAATTTCCCTAGCCAATGGCCATTTTTCCACCCCCAAACAAGCCAAACTGCCCATACTAATCGTTTTCCAGCTCAATGCTTCTGCCACCACATTAGCCTTGCCTGGATGATACTGGATGGTGATGTGCCGCCATTTTACGACACTTTCGACTCCTTTTAACTAAGAACAATCGTACGTTTTCAAGCAACCGTCGTTGTTTTTGATGTGTTTATGGTGTATTTTCAGGAAATAGGAACAAACATGGAAACGGAAGGAAATACGAGCAAAACGACGTTCTGGATAAGAGTGACGGTCCGAGTGACGGATCGTCAAGCGAGTGACGAACCGTCAAGCCCAAGCCGTCACGATGGGGCAGCACCACTGCCTAGTGGTGACGGCCACCGTGATGGGCCGTCAAGGTGGTGATGGTCCGTCACCCAAACCGTCACCCAAGCCACCAAGATGAAACGCACTCCTCGAATGCAGTTTTTACCCTATATACATGTAATTCATCACCTGGTGGACGACTTACCTGAAAATTCATCATAAAACGCATATAAACTTGTAAGTCGTCACCTGGTGGACGACTTACCTGAAAATTCTCCTGAAAACTCACTGTTTAGCAGTGACGGTTCAAGTGACGGCCCGTTAAGCTTGTGACGGTCCGTCACCCAAACAGTCAAGTTGAGGCAGAACGCGCGACGCGGATTCCGAACGTTTTTGGGTTTATTTTCCTGGACTCCTATAAATACCCTATGTTAGGTTTATTTTATTGGTGGCTTTGCCAATAGTTTTTACATACATTACCAAATAATTTTAGGAGAGTTTTGAGCGAGTTTTGAGAGAGAAAACGTGCTACACACGGTTTCCTTCTCCTCAATCTTGTTCTTGATTTGTTCTTGAGATCTTGTTTTTCTTGTTCTTGGATTATTGAAGATTGTTTCATTATATTGTAAGAATCTTTTCCTCTTTATTATGAATATGACTTTCTTGTCTTCTTCATCTAACATGATTAACTAAACCTCCCACAACTAGGGTTGTGGGAGCCATGGCAAACGTAGCAAGATAGATTCCGGGTAGCGACGGGTTCAATACATATGTTGTCACGTTGTTAATCATTCATTATGTCACGTTTTCTAGTGGTTGCAAACATTAGAACATGCCTAGGTTTAATTTTCTTGAGTAAAGAGATTAAAACCGGGAAACTTGATTAACAACAAGGATTCGAGACTACTAACTCTCGTCTAATGATTAATGCTGTAACTAGATTAATCTACTTGATGTTTAGGATTGAAATCTAAAAAACACATCTTTTCGAGGTCGAGAGAATAGAAAAGGAAATTTGTCTATTTGGTTGAGAAACGTTTAGACGATACCATTACTTCAATCACATCGTGACACGCATATAAAAAGAACCCGATTAAGCCTAGGATCGACATTGTTACCAACGCCATGGTAAACACTTCCCTAGTTCATTCTCCTATTGATTATTTCTCATACGTTAATTGTTTGTTTTTGTTTACAATTTGATTACGCAAAACCCCCCCTTTTACCGGAAACTATTGACGACTAGTCACTTAATTCACTAACGACTTAATTCTCACCATATTCTCTGTCGGATTCGACCCCAACCTAGTTGGGTTCTATATTTGACTACGACCGCTTACGCTTCGTTAATTCGAGGTGTAGTTTGGGCGTTATCAAAAAGTGGCGCCGTTGCCGGGGAATACGGTTGTTAATTAAGTCTGGTGTGTTTATTTGACTCTTAGTCATAATTTCCTGCTTTACGTTTATTTGTTGTTTTTGTCTTTGACAGGGTACACAGTTGTGCATGACAAGTACCCGAAGTTCGGGGGAACAAATTTTACCTTACGTTCTATATTCCGCCTCAATGTTCTAGCAAGCTCGGGGTCGTAAGGTAAAATTTGTTCCCCCGAACTTCGGGTACTTGTCATGCACAACTGTGTACCCTGTCAAAGACAAAAATAACAAATAAACGTAAAGCAGGAAATTATGACTAAGAGTCAAATAAACACACCAGACTTAATTAACAACCGTATTCCCCGGCAACGGCGCCACTTTTTGATAACGCCCAAACTACACCTCGAATTAACGAAGCGTAAGCGGTCGTAGTCAAATATAGAACCCAATTAGGTTGGGGTCGAATCCCACAGAGAATATGGTGAAAATTAAGTCTTTAGTGAATTAAGTGACTAGTCGTCAATAGTTTCCGGTAAAAGGGGGGGGGTTTGCGTAATCAAATTGTAAACAAAAACAAACAATTAATGTATGAGAAATAATCAATAGGAGAATGAACTAGGGAAGTGTTTACCATGGCGTTGGTAACAATGTCGATTCTAAGCTTAACCGGGTTCTTTCTATATGTGTGTCACGATGTGATTGAATTAATGGTATCGTCTAAACGTTTCTCAACCAAATAGACAAATTTCCTTTTCTATTCTCTCGACCTCGAAAAGATGTGCTTTTTAGATTTCAATCCTAAACATCGAGTAGATTAATCTAGTTACAGCATTAATCATAAGACGAGAGTTGGTAGTCTCGAATCCTCGTCGTTAATCAAGTTTCCCGGTTTTAATCTCTTTACTCAAGAAAATTAAACCTAGGCATGTTCTAATGTTTGCAACCACTAGAAAACGTGACATAATGAATGATTAGCAACGTGACAATATATGTATTGAACCCGTCGCTACCCGGAATCTATCTTGCTACGTTTGCCATGGCTCCCACAACCCTAGTTGTAGGAGGTTTAGTTAATCATGTTAGATGAAGAAGAGAAGAAAGTCATATTCATAATAAAGAGGAAAAGATTCTTACAATATAATGAAACAATCTTCAATAATCCAAGAACAAGAAAAACAAGATCTCAAGAACAAATCAAGAACAAGATTGAGGAGAAGGAAACCGTGTGTAGCACGTTTCCTCTCTCAAAACTCGCTCAAAACTCTCCTAAAATTATTTGGTAATGTATGTAAAAACTATTGGCAAAGCCACCAATAAAATAAACCTAACATAGGGTATTTATAGGAGTCCAGGAAATAAACCCAAAAACGTTCGGAATCCGCGTCGCGCATTCTGCCTCAACTTGACGGTTTGGGTGACGGACCGTCACAAGCTTGAAGGGCCGTCACTTGAACCGTCACTGCTAAACAGTGAGTTTTCAGGAGAATTTTCAGGTAAGTCGTCCACCAGGTGACGACTTACAAGTTTATATGCGTTTTATGATGAATTTTCAGGTAAGTCATCCACCAGGTGACGACTTACATGTATATAGGGTAAAAACTGCATTCGAGGAGTGCGTTTCATCTTGGTGGCTTGGGTGACGGTTTGGGTGACGGACCGTCACCACCTTGACGGCCCGTCACGGTGGCCGTCACCACTAGGCAGTGGTGCTGCCCCATCGTGACGGCTTGGGCTTGACGGTTCATCACTCGCTTGACGATCCGTCACTCGGACCGTCACTCTTATCCAGAACGTCGTTTTGCTCGTATTTCCTTCCGTTTCCATGTTTGTTCCTATTTCCTGAAAATACACCATAAACACATCAAAAACGACGACGGTTGCTTGAAAACGTACGATTGTTCTTAGTTAAAAGGAGTCGAAAGTGCCGTAAAATGGCGGCACATCAGATGGTCACATCATAATCTTTCAACAATTCCATCTACCTCCTCTACCTCAGATTTAAGTCTTTCTATGTAAACACATATTGCAGGCACCCTTCACACTTGATACTATAAAGGTAGTGTCTCCAAATCTTTAGTGCAAAAACCACCGCTTCCAACTCCAAGTCGTGGGTTGGGTAATTCTTCTCGTGGGGCTTTAACTGCCTTGAAGCATAAGCTATAACATTCTTGTCCTGCATCAACATAGCACCCAAACCCTACTGTGAAGCATCACAATACACAATGAAATTCTTACCTTCAACCGGCAATGGTAGAATAGGAGTTGTAGTAAGAAGTGTTTTGAGCTTTTGGGAAGCTCTCCTCACACTTCTCGAACCAAAAAAAAGGTACCTCCTTTTGAGTCAACCTTGTCAAATGAGTAGCAATAGATGCAAAGTCCTTGACAAACCTGCGGTAGTAGCCTACAAGCCCTACAATACTTCTAATCTCAGCCACGAATCTAGGCCGAACCCAACTCTTACTTTCCTCAATCTTTTGGGGATCCACTATCACCCCTCTTTCTGATACCACATGCCCTAATAAGGCAACCGAAGTCAACCAAAATTCGCACTTGGAAAATGTGGCATATAATTTCTAGCGCCTCAAAATATACAAAACAATGCGAAGATGCTCAGCATGCTCCTTCTTACTCTTGGAGTAAATCAGAATGTCATCTATAAACATGATGATGAACGAATCTAGATACGATTTGAAAACTCCATTCATCAAGCTTATGAATGATGACGGTGCAATGGTCAACCCAAACGACATGACCAGAAACTCATAATGCCCATACCAAGTTCGGAATGCCATCATAGGGATGTCTTCAGGCCTAATCTTTAACTGATGGTACCCTGACCATAAGTAAATTTTTGAAAATACAAATGCACCCTGCAACTGGTCAAAAAGGTCATCTATGTGGGGTAAAGGATACCTGTTTCAGATGGTAACCTTATTCAGTTGCATGTAGTCTATACACATCCTCATACTACCATCTTTCTTTTTCACATATAAAATTGGAGAACCCAAAGGAGAAGCACTTGGATGACTAAATCCCTTATCCAAAAGTTCTTGAAGCTGAGTCTTAAGTTCTCTCAAATCTGCCAGAGCCATACGATAAGGAGGAATAGAGATTGGGCGAGTGCGCTACTCCAAGTCTATACAAAAGTCAATGTGTCTATCCAAAGGCATGCCAGGTAAATCTGCCAGAAACACCTCCTGAAACTCATAGACCACCTAAACTGACTCAATCAAAGGGGACTCCACACTAACATCCTAGAGATGAGCCAAGAAGGCCAAACAAACTCTTCCTACTAACTTCCTAGCCCGAATAAATGATATAATCTTAGCCGGATTAGGACTGTACACACCTTCCCACTCTAGCCTATCCTTACATAAAATATCAAGAGTCACAGTCTTAGCATTACAATTCAATACCGCATGATATGGAGACATCCAGGTCATACCCAAAATAACATCAAAATCTAGCATGTCCAGAATAACCAAATCTACCCAAGTCTGAAAACCCACAAAAATCATAAGGCAAGTACAATATACATGGGTTACTACCACAAACTCCCCAACTAGGGTAGAAATATAAATAATGGAATCAAGGACATCACAAACCAAATCCAGACCCAAAGTGAATTTCACAGAAACATATGAATAAGTAGAACCTGGATCAAACAGTACAGAGGCCATCCTGTCGTAGACTAGAATTATACATGTGATCACAACATTTGACGCCTCATTCTCGGACTTCCTTGGGAATGCATAACAATGGGCTCGATCATCAATCTGAGCAACTTCCCTGGCTAGCTGCACCACTTCCCTGCCCGTGATACCATTTTCTCTTTTTTCCTGGCCTTCCTGAAAGTTACCTCGCCCACCGTGTGGACGACCTCTGGCATAGCCACCTCCACCTGCCGGAACCACAGCCTTAGACTACTGTTGAGTCTGATTACCTGTCTTTCTATGGGAGCAATCCCTTTTGAAGTGATCCAAATCACCACAATGAAAGTATATACGGTCAAGAGTAGGCCTCCTTGTAGAAGTATAAGAAGCCCTCTGGCCTCTAGGAGCTGTAAACTGCTGACTAGCTCCCGGATGACCACCTGTATAAGCTGGCAGGGCTGACTGAATAGAATGAGCGGAATACACTTGCTGGTTTTTACCCCTGGAGTATGATCCATTGAAGTTACCTTCATTTTGGGACTTCTTGGCTAACACCTTAGCCTTCCCAACCTGCTTGACTCCCTCCAGTTTCTTCATATAATTAGTCACCTTATTAAAACTCTTTCCTGCTGAGGACATATGCACAGACAACACCTGTAACTCAGTATTCAGGCCTTTCACATACAGGCGAATCCTCTCCTCCTCAGTACCTAGAAGCAGAGTACTATAACATGACAAGGCATGAAATTTAGCCTCATAGGCTGAAACAGACATGTTACGCTGCTCAAGATCCAGAAACTCATCCTTCTTGTGATCTCTCAAAGTGTGAGGCACATATTTCTCCAAGAAAAGAGCATGGAACTATGCCCAAGTCATTGGAGGCAAAGCTGATGGCCAACACTCTACATGAGCTCTCCACCACTGCTGGGCATTACCTTAAAGCTGAAATATGACAAACTCCACCCCATGCTATTGCACAATGCCCAGCTTATGTAACCTCTCATAGCAGTCCAGAATGAACTTAAAGGCATCCTCTTTCTCGGTCCCTGAAAACATCAGAGGTTTCAGTTTCAGAAATTTGGTCAGCATCTCATGCTCATTCCCAGTCATAACAGAGCCTAGCATTGGACAGAAGAAATCATTAGTACCCAACATTGCATCCATCATAGGGGCCGCTGCAACAACTAGTTGAGTGCCCAGAACCTGATCTGTTGTACTAGTGGGGGTGGCTCCAGCACCAACCAACCCTCTCAGAAAATCCCACACTTGTTGAAATGCCTCGGGCGATATAGGGGGAAGGCTTGCACCTCCAGTCAGTGCCATCTCCTCCTATTCCGCACCCTCTTCCTGATATGTGCCCTCCGCAAGAATAGCCTCATCTTTCTCCTCAATAGGATCCTAGGGTGGGGGAGGGGCCACCGCCCTTAGCCATGCCGCTGCATGAGCTCCACCCCTGGCAGGTGTTGCTCTTCCTCTGCCTCTTCCCCTGCCCCTAACCATTCCTCGCCCTCTGACTGCAAGTTTCGCTACTGGAACCACCGCCCTCACTCCATTACGCCAGGTGTTAACCATCTGCGAACAAAAGAGTGAAAGAATTTAGATACCAATTTGTATCACCGGATACCAATTGGAATCAAGTTATAGCACGAAGGAAGAAAGAAGAGATAGTTTCCTAAGGTTCTATAGCCTCTCAAAGAAAAGTACATACGTCTCTGTACCATTCCACAAAACTCTACTAGACCCATTTTGGTATGACAAGATCAACGAACCTAGGGCTCTGATATCATCTTTGTCATGATCCAAGTCGATACGAGTGGCACCCACCTAAAAACCCCGAATGAGCGAACCCATTATCAACCCAACACTTAGTGAATCTAATTGCTCAAAACCAATTACATTAAAATAAACTATCATTCACAACCCAAAATTTACAAAACAATAAGGTTCTACAGAAATATCCCTAGAAACTGAAATTCATCATACCAAAAAATCTACCAATGTATAGAAATAGGGATGCAACCCCAAAAACAGAGAGTTAAGTTCGAATCAAATGGACTAATACTAAACTGGAAGAAACCATGGTAGCCCGAAGGAAGCAGCTCATCCTTGGAATTTGGAATCGCTGGGATTATATCTGAGGTCGCGTAGGAGCCGCTGGAATACGTTTTGTACTCACAAAATAAAAAGCAAGTACAGAATTAGTACACAACCACAGTGTACTGGTAGGATCATCGGTCAGCTCCAATAGAAAAAATATGAACAATAAACCAGAACTGAGTAAAGCAGTACAAACATGTAAACCAACCAGTAGTATATTTCCAGACTCTCAGTCTACCTTCTAACTTATCAACCATATGAAATAGGGATGGGCGTTTGGTGTTTCAATTTGGTTTTTTAAATTTCGATTTGGTTTTTTCTATTTTCAGTTATGTGAAAGGGGTACCAAAAATCGAACCAAATTAAATTTGGTTCGATTCAGGTTTTCCATATTCGGTTTGGTTCAATTTTTTTTTATCAAATTTGGTTATTTCAGTTTTGGGCCTGCTTAATAGTCTATTTTTCTAATCATAAATTGCGCTACTTTTTAAATTAAAAATGGACTACTTTATGTTTTTAATTCAGTACATATCGTCACCCATTTTTATTTTATCTTTTAACTCTTCTTGGTTTCTTCTATACGGCTAATTTGGGTGTTTAAATCTCTATGATGGAGGAGATTAACATGTGATGGCTAATTAGACAAAAGGGTAATTAAGATTTTTATAGATGTAAAATACAAGAGAAGATTTAACTTCGATGGAGTAAGGAGTTGGCAAAATATTTTACTTTCAGTTTAAACCTTAAAGCAAACAACATCATACACATGTATAGACTAGCTACAAGTTAAGAAATAATATGGTCTAATTCCTGCAAGATTATATAAAGTGACACAAACAAACATAAGAAACAAACCCCACATTAGGAACATATCTATCTACGAAATAACAAGTTTGGAATTTTTGTTAAACCAAAAAACCAATAAACTAGGATCTCATAACCGAAAACTGAACCGAAAACCGAATTTTAAGAAAAAAGTAAACCGTAACCAAACTAAAAAACCAAAGAACCAAAATCGAATAACCAAATTAATTCGGTTCGGTCTAGTTTTTCAATTTTTTGGTATTTATCCCCACTCCTAATATGAAATAGGTTCAACAACCATTTAAACAATGAACAATAACAATAACACTTACCCTTTTTACGTTACCAAGACCAACTAAGGATCCCTAAACCAACATCTAACTGTTAACATGCATGAAACCATCGACAAAATACAATCAACAATGTATAGTTAAACTCGTACTAGGCGTGGTACCCGAGCCAACAAATATAGAAACTGTACCAGGCGTGGTACCTATCACACCCCGAGGCTAACCCCTAGATGCAACACGATTCTTAGTGTCACAAGTGACCCCAAGCTAACCCATGATCTGGCATATCTAGACAATTTCTGATAAAATATACACTATGCAGAAACTGAAATTAATTTAATATCTAAAGTGGGGAAGAGCCCAAAATAACTGAATATAAAATATATAAAAGAGCATAATGATGTCTGAAAAGCAACACAAACAACTCAATACCTGAATCTAATCTATAACTGAAAGCCTTTAACTGATATGAATTGTTGGGACATGCCCCCAGCTAACTCTAATAATCTGAAACTAAAAAGTAAAGACTGAAAGATAAAGCATGTCTATCATCCTCGAATTATGAGGACTCCTCAATGAAGCTGCTGAGAGAGGATTAGAAGTCGATCTAAGCATGATCTGGATGGTTATGGCCTGAACCTATAACATACAACAATGTAGTACAAAAGTATGCATCAGTATTTTGAATGTACTGAGCATGCGAGATATGTGCTAAGATGAACAACATAAAACTAAACATGGAAATGCATATTGAAGCGTAAACTGAATGATATCTGGATGCAATGACCAAATGCTAACATGAATATATAATATGCTGAACTGAATAGCTGAAATAGATCTGAGTACATGGTCAACGCAATATGGGTCTGGATGGAAGGGTGTTCATACCTTGCCAAGGATATGAACAAATCTAATGTGGATCCACTAAATTAATATCCACAAGGGACAAGGGTAACCAGCCTAATCTGATAGTTGACCCCTTTCATACCTACGGTGGAGCCGTAGTTTTGGGACTTGTGGACTAATACTAAAGGTCTCAGCCTATTCTGACATCTAAGCCTTCATCCCCTTGTCCGCTCAGTACTAAGTCTACTCCCAATTGAACGTAAGAAATAAAATGCAGGCTGAAATAATGGATAGCTCACAACTGATAATCATCTGAGAATGCAACATACATATATACTGAAACATAAGGGCATTCTATTATGCAACATGATTGTCTAAATTGTCTGCCTAGCAAGTACAAATTATGGATACTGAATTTCAATACAAGCTAGGGTTACTGAATTCTGTACATGTGACTGTGGTACTTCTCCAAGAATATGAAATTAAAAACATTTAAACAATAGCATTTGAACTGAAAGGAATCCCTAAGATTTAGGAACCCTAGGTCTAAGTAATTCATAGAGGACTGAAGAACTGACTGAATTCTAGGGACCTAATGGGTGCAAGGAACGCACTAGTGAAATCCCACATACCTGAAAGAAGATTCTACGGTTGAACCTTTAGATTTGAGGCTGACCTTGAAGAAAATCCTCTTGCTTGTTCTTGAGAGGAAACGCTTCTTTTTTTATAGAATTTTTCTAAGTGTCGATTTAGTTTAGGAGTTATGAGGAAAAAAACATAAAAACCCTTTAATTACTCCCAAAACTATTAGGACCGGAGTTAAAAGAATTGGGAAAAGACCGAAATGCCCCAACTTAAAAATAGAATTTACAGAAAATCCCTCGCCGGACAGGCCACCCGACGGGCATTAGACCTGAGACGGCCCGTCATCCAAGGCATCAAAATAGGGCAGTCTGTGCTGGCCTTCTGTACGGTCCCCACGATGGCTCCCATGGCTAGTCGCATCCACGAAGGCCGTGGTGATAGTCCATCAGGGCTGAGGAGACTTGGGATGGGGCACTGGTGGTTCTCCACGGGCTTCCCATGGCCCGTCAGACCTTCAACGCCCGTGGGGACCCCCGTCTGGCTGGAGTTGGCTGACAGAGCCTCTGGGCTCTTCCCACAGGGACCCCAACGAGCCGTTGTGTCCACGACGCCCGTGGGTCAGCCCGTGGTGCTTGACTGACAGATGAAATTTTGCTAAGTTTTTTCTGAGTTCTGGGTTTTAAATACTGGTCTAAATTTTAGGGTGTTACAATATCCGCCCCTTGGGATGATTCATCCTCGAATGAAGATTAATTGAGCTGAGTTTGGAGGAAAAGAGTTGCAATCCCTATGAAATGAATACTAGAAGTTGATATCTGACTAAGTCTAGCTCTAAGTACATGAAAGTATGCTGAAAATATTGGAATAGCTAGGAAAACATGATTTAGAGACTCGCATGCATAAGAGGAAACTGAGGGATTGGAGAGGAACTATTACCTCAAGCTGAAATTGGATCAGAAGGAAAGAGGTGAGGATACTTGGACACCATGGCTGCTTCTGCTTCCCAAATAGCTCCCTCAACTAACTGGTTCCTCCACAAAACTTTCACTGAAGCAACTTCCTTATTTCTCAACCTACGAACCTGACGGTCAAAAATTTCAACAGGAACCTCTTCATAGGTGAGGCTATCCCTCACAGCCACACTTTCTAAGGGTACAATCGATGTTGGATCACCAACACACTTCTTCAATAATGAAATTTGGAAAACTGGGTGAACCGCTGCTAATTCTGCTTGCAACTCTAACTCATAAGCCACATTACTGTAACACCCCAGAAATTCTAATCCAAGATCCGAACCAATCCTTATGCATTGTTAGACCCGAACTAGATAAATTTTATTTATATCTAAGTATTGAGATCAATTCATATGTTTTGAAGTAGTATTCTATGTGTATTGAAGTCATAAAGGAACCCTAGCTCAAAGTTAAGTGGAAAGCTCTTCTACCGATTTAGTTTTCATGTAAGTTCTTGCTAGGGTCAACTTCAAATGATCTTAACTCCTAGAATATAAAGATTTAGGTGGCCTAGTATCCACCAAATTAAAGGTATTTGAATTATCTTTCAAACTCTACCAACCGCATATTAATCCAAGTCCGGAGTAAAATGTGATGGGCATTTTAGTGAAGCATTGTTAGCTGTCAAAATTCTGACGGACTGGCCGACGGGCGTGGCTCATTCTGACGGGCTGGCCGACGCCCGTGGCTCCCACGATGGCCCGTGGTGGAAGCCCGATTGAACCAACCAGTAAGCCCTTTTGGCCTCCTGTAAGGGCCACAAGTGGTTCCGACGGCCCGTGGGAAGTCCCATCCAGCGACTTTTCTACTTTTTTCAGTATTTAAGTTGGGGGTAGTTTGGTCCTTTCCTTACCTCAGGTATTTTCCCCTCATCTTTTTAACACCCAAAAGGGGTTATTCCTCATAATAACATCACCCTATCTCTCCAGAATTCCCTCAAGACCCTAAGGCAAGACACCTAGGGTTTCTAGCAAGCAAGATCATAGAAGCTCAAGTAAGGAAGTTTCTCAAGAGTTTCCTTTCAGATTTCTTCTCCAAGTCTCCACCCCCAACCTTAAGGATTATTCTCCAAGATTCAAGTCTCAAGCTCCAAGTTCAAGTCTTCTAAGTCTTTTCAATCCAAGTGGGTTATCTTCAATCAAGGTATGTGGGTAATCAACAATGGGTTCCTTTAACCCTTGTGCCCAAAACCCTAATTCAAATTTTGATTTCATGATCTTCAAATTAGGGTTCTTATCAAATTCTTATGGGTTTTGCTAAATATAATCTTCTCATGGTTTGATTATGAAATTACTATTAAATTGCATGATTTCACATGGGTTTTTACATGTTGACTCTTATTTCATGAATTGAAGCTTAACCATGGAAATTTTCACATGCATGAAATTGATTTAAGAAAAATGGATTTTGATAGCATGTTCCTCATGGATTTTTAAGCATGTGCATGCCCAGTTCCTATTATTCTATGAAAGTATACGTTTTATGAAAATTGAACTAGGGCCATGCAAATTTTACAAGTCATGAAGTATGCAAGTCTTTCCATGTTATGAAGTATGATGCAAGACAAGACACCCGATGTTCCATCAATCTTCTATATTGGATTTTTTTATTGCTTTTGCTATCAAATCGCCCATTATTCCCCTACACACATGGTTACCAGATACCCATGGAGAAGCACATTACAGTACTTGTATGCTCCTCTTACTACATGACGCTTACCTAGCCAACGCTTAGATCCGGCTCTACCCGGACGGAGATTGGCCCTCGAGTGCAAAGGCAGAAGGGAGCTTGACTGCAAGACCCACCCGTCGAGCAGGGACGAAAGTCGGCCTTAGTGATCCGACGGTGCCGAGTGGAAGGGTCGTCGCTCAACGTATAGAAAAGTAAATGCTTGAGCTTGAGAAGCTTCTGGTCCAGTAGGTCCGTAAAATTCACTAGGATAAGCGGTATTATTGAACCAGACAAAACAACAAGCAATGAAACCAAAGACGGCTAAAGCCCCTAAACTATAAGAAAAGGAAAAAGGTGTGAAATTCGATTTCTTTCACTTTCATTTGATTCATTGTTAAGTTCTTCTTTGTAATTTGTATCATGATTCAATCAAAATTTCTCGAGTTCTTCTAATTTGTAACTTCACCGAAATCGTGATGGGAACGACGGAACTTGTGAATGCAAAAGATTCTATTAAAAAGGGAATCTTAATGATTCACTGGTCGGGATGGCGGAACGTACATGAAATTTTAATGAATTTGAAAGAAATTGTATTGAGAGGAGGGACGGGTTCAAGAGGAGGACTAATTTTCAAAATGGTTCAAGACTTGTAACGAGGTTGCCAAAGAAGAGGTATTAGGCTCAAGGGGGTGACTAATGATACAATTTAAGTGCAATGGTAGGCTTTTAAGGCTAAGTAGGCTTCAACAATTACAAAGAAGGCCTAAGATTATTTCTCCAACCAACACAATTGAGACTAGCATTAAGCGACTAACTGGGCAAGTTCTAGTTAACACGAGTACAAGAATTATTCAACTAAACCTCACCACACATGGCATGCGAATCATTCAAGAAGGGTCAATTTTATCTTTCTAAACAAGAACAAATAGAGTCACATTCTACACTTTCAAATTATCACCGCTACTGCGTGAAGAGTCACAAAAATATTAAAGGAGTTATCACAAACATTATTCTTTGCCATGCACTTTTCACAAAAAAAATAATCGGAAGGGTATGCCTATTTCACTTAGCATGCAAGACTAACTCCATTAGTACCAAATAATTCACGATTCAAAATTATCTCAAAAGATGACGATTTGCCCTTAAGAATGATGTCACCCAATCTATCATAGGACCAAATAATCTATCTAAATCGATATGGGAACTCATAATTCACCAGCATACACACCCCAACACACACACAATTTCATCTAGCCTAACGGGTACTCAAACTTTCCCTGGCTCCACACACCAAATAAAGCAACAATTTTCCTTAAGAATGTCATCACTCGATCTATCATTGAGAACCGTAACGCAAACCAACTGCAAAAGAAATTAAAGAAGCTAAGAAAAATAAAAAAGTAACAAAAACAACTAATCCAACAATATTTCAAACAAACAAACTCCTCGAGGGCACAATATCTAAAACAGAACAAAACAAGCCCGTTGAGGTCACAATATCCAAAATAAGCCCGACAAGGGCATAAAATCCACATATAAACAACATAAGACCAGCAAGGGCACAAAACAAGTATCGAAATCTGACATAAGCATGACCCAATTGCCGCCACCCCCAACTAAAATCTACTGCAGTGCCCTCAGTGCATAAATCCAAAATGAAATACGGAGAAAGTAGTGTGAGGGGCTCCCTGAAATCCATAAGATGTAGCTAGAGAGGGATCGCTGGAGCACAACCATCAGCGTGAGTCGTGGAGTCATCATTCCCATGATCCTCAGTGTCTGAACTCCCATAAAAGCTTTTTATACTCTTCTTCATTCGCTTCAACAATTTATCTCTTTCCTTGTCCTTTTTCTTTTGATCATCAAGTTTGGCACCGATCTCTTTCATCTTTTTCTCTTGGTCCTCAAACTTCTTTTCCAACCTTTGCTGACTCGCTTCAATCTTCTTCTGATAGTCAACCACATTATTCAGTGTTTTGGTCTGGGCCTCGGGTGCTCCCAAAGGAATACTAGTGGCCAACTCACTAATCGATGCTTGAACTCCTGAATATGAGTAGAGATGTGTTGAAATGGCCTAGGCATGGGTGTAGGTGCTTGGGTGGAAGTAGTGGCACAAGGGGCTGATTGGCTACCTCTTATAACTCCCAAAGTAAAACTAGTATCCACTTTCCTACTCTTAACCACAGATCCCGAGCCTGTCATTTTCAAAGGATATATGGGAATCTTTGGGTCAAGCCAAACATCTCCTGGTAAAAATATGCATCAGTACTACAGGATGTACTGAATACGTGAGATATGCATAAGTAAGGTAAAAATATGCTTGAAACATAATTAAGACTGAGATCATGCATAAAAGAGATATCATAAATAAACACCATAAGTCAAGCTTAAAGCATGAAATAGAATAGCTTAATACTTAAACCTTCATACAGGAGTTTCTTATAACCAAAAGTAGACCATGTGAGCTAAATAAAATCCAACTATATCACCCTACTTGGCAAAGCTACCCCAAACCCTGCCAAGGCATGGGGTACTATACATATCAAGGCATGGAACCACTTTCATAAGAGGACACTCTCAACTAACGAGGACCCTTCTTCATGAGGAGACACTCTCAACCAACGAGGACCCTCTTAACCTACGCTGGCAACGTAGTTTTGGACTTGAGATATCTAGAACCCTCATCGCTCAGTGCTAAATGCTACTCCCAAAACAATACATATAGCTCATAATATGCTAGTGACATATCTAATGCTAAAAACAGTTTGAAAAGCATAAACACATATCTAATGTCATGCAAATTCAAATCATAAGTCATAAAACTTAGCATAGCCATAATTGAAAACATACTTTCCTTTCTAATATCATAACTTGAAGAATTAGGCATGCAATTTCTTAAGTACATAAGGTCATGTTATCTAAACATGCCAATTTTCACTTGAAAACATGCAATTTAAAGGAATCGTGCTAGAAATCATCTTTAATACACGGGCTTTCGAAATCAATTAAGGAATCTCAAATAAATCATAGATAAGCAATGAGAAACCATGAATTGATGATTAAAAACTGAACCCATAAGTTTTCCTCAAATTAGGTAAGAACCCTAATTTCATAAATTGATAAATCAAAGTATTTAGGCACAAGGGTGAAAGGATTCCTTGTTGAATATCCACATACATGATTTGAAACTAGCCCAACTAGATATGAGAAGAATGGAGGCTTGGAATTTAATCCCTTGCTATGGAGCTTGGAGCTTGAGAGAAGGAGACTTTTTTCCTCTTTTGGATTGAATGAGAGCTTAAGGGAAGAATCTTAGGCTAAGTGAAGTTAAAATCCCTTCTAGAATTGTCCAAAATGACCCTATTTAGGAGTTAAAAGGGTGGGTAGTTACAAAAATACCCCTGAGATTTAATTAGAGAAAAGTTGTTAATAACCTCGACTTCAGGTTCCACGAGTCCTTTACACAGACCGTAGAAGTAACCACGGCTCATGGATTAGAGTCATGGTTTCTGAGCCAAAATTTAGGCTGTGGATGAGTTTCTACGACTCAACAGGATGACTCGTAGAAGCTTCTATGGTTTGTGGAACCAACTCGTGGTTCCTGGGTAAAACTGGTAACCCTCAGTCTGAGTTCCACGAGTTGGTTCCATGACTCATGGAACCATCCATGGACCGTGAACCAGACTCATGGTTCTCATACATGAGGATGATCTGCAGGACTAGTTTCACAGGTCACTTCCATGACTCGCTGTTCTATCCATGGCTCGTGATTCCTGGAAGTTTCAGAATTTTTAGAGTTTCTAAGTTTAAAAGTTGAATCAAATTCTAGGTTGTTACAATATCTTCCCCTTGGGATCATTCATCCTTGGATGAAGACTAAGCAAGGAAAACTAGAGAGAAAATAGCCCAACCAACCAACAAAACATAAAACTCAAGGATAAACATGAAAACTGAGCCTTTTAACTTAAAACATGATTTGAACGAACTTTGGAAAACAGGCATGCTAGGATCATGAGGGAAACTGATGGACTAGAACCAGAAGGGATTACTAAGGAGGAAACTAATACCCCAAGCTGAAACTGGATCGGGAGGAAAGAGGTGAGGGTACTTGGCTTTCATGGTTGCTTCTGCTTCCCAAGTAGCTTCCTCAACTAGTTGATTTCCCTAAAGGACCTTCACCGAAGCGACTTCTTTGTTTCTCAACCTCCAAATTTGACCATCAAGAATCTCCACAAGAACTTCCTCATAAGTAAGGCTATCCTTCACACTCACATCCTCCAAAGGAACAATGAAGGTTGGGTCACCAACACACTTCTTCAACAAGGAAACATGGAAAATCGGATGAACCACTTCTAAATCTGTTGGCAACTCCAACTCATAAGCAACACTACCAACTCTTCTCAGAATCCGATAAGGACCTACATAGTGGGGACTAAGTTTCCCTTTCTTACCAAATCTCATCACACCCTTCATGGGTGACACCTTCAAAAATACCCAATCATCAACCTCAAACTCCAACTCTCTTCTACTCACATCTGCATATGATTTTTGTTGACTCTGAGCAATCTTCAGCCTCTCCCTAATGATCTAAACCTTCTCCATAGTCTCATGAACTGAATTTGGACCAATCAAAGTTGCCTCACCTACCTTAAACCAACCAATAGGAGATCTACACCTCTGCCCATAAAGTGCCTCATAAGAAGCCATCTGGATGCTAGAACGAAAGCTGTTGTTGTAAGCAAACTCGATAAGAAGTAAGTGATCATCCTAATTACCTTTGAAATCAATCACACAAGCTCTCAACATATACTCCAAAGTCTTAATAGTACGCTCTGCCTATCCATCTATTTGTGGGTGAAAAGTTGTGCTATGCTTGACCTGAGTACCAAGACCTTTCTGAAGTGATCTCCAAAACTGGATGTAAACTGAGTACCCCTATCAGAAATGATAGACAATGGAACATTATGCAATCTGATTATCTCCTGAATGTAGAGTCTGACATAGTCCTCTATTGAATCTGTGGTCTTAACAGCCAAGAAGTAGGCTGATTTAGTCATCCTGTCGAGAATCACCCAAATAGAATTATATTGCCTACGAGTATGAGGCAAACCTGTAATGAAGTCCATATTGATCACTTCCCATTTCCAAGTAGTAAGATCAATATCCTGAGTCATACCACCCGATCGCTGATGCTTGACCTTCACTTGTTGACAGTTGGGACACTTAGCCACAAAACCTGTTATGTCCCTCTTCATGCCATTCCACCAATAGACTTCCCGTAGGTCACAGTACATCTTGGTGGAACCGAGGTGAATAGAATACCTAGAGCTATGAGCTTCTGTCAAAATCTGTTGTCTTAACCCATCTATGTCAGGGACACACAATTGACCCTGATATCGAAGCACACTATCTCCCCCTTGGGAGAAAACCTCTACTCTTTTCTGATGGACTGCACCCTTCAACTGGTATAAAATAGGATCACTATCTTTCTTTTCTTTCACTTCAGCTACCAAACGTGATTCGGAACCATTCTGAACAACAATACCACCTTCGGTCGAATCCATAAGGAAAACACCTAATCGAGCAAGTTGATGAACATCCTTGGCCAATTCCTTCTTTCCATCCTCAACCGAAGACACACTACCCATGGACAACCTACTAAGTGCATCTGCCACGATATTGGCCTTACCCGGATGGTAAAGCATACTCATGTCATAATCTTTAAGAAGCTCAAGCCATCTCCTTTGATGAAGATTCAATTCCTTTTGAGTGAACACATACTGAAGACTCTTACGATCGGTGAACACATCCACATGAACACCATACAAGTAGTGTCTCTAAATCTTCAAAGCAAAAAACACGGCCGCTAACTCAAGATCATGAGTAGGGTAGTTCTTCTCATGAATCTTAAGTTGTCTTGAAGCATAAGCAATCACCTTACCACGTTGCATCAACACACAACCCAAACAAATCCTAGAAGCATCACAATACACAACAAAGTCATCTAGGCCCTCGGGTAGAGCCAACACTGAGGCTGTGGTTAATCTAGTCTTCAATTCCTAGAAGTTCTTCTCACATAGATCAGACCACTGAAATTTAACCTTCTTCTGAGTCAACCGAGTCAATGGGGCAGCAATAGAAGAAAACCCCTCCACAAATCTCCTGTAGTAACCCGCCAAACCCAAAAAGCTTCTAATATCATATGGGGAAGTGGGTCTAGGCCAGTTCTTTACTGCCTCAATCTTTTGAGAATCAACTTGAATACCATCTCTAGTCATAATATGACCCAAAAAAGCAATAGACTGCATCCAAAACTCACACTTTCTAAACTTAGCAAATAAATGTCCATCCTTGAGAGTTTTCAACACAACTCTTAAATGGTCTGCATGCTCCTTCTTACTCCGAGAATAGATAAGAATATCATCAATGAAAACAATCACAAACATATCCAAATACTATTTGAATACACAGTTCATCAAATCCATAAAAGTTGTAGGAGCATTTGTTATACCAAAAGACATAACCATAAATTCATAATGACCATACCATGTTCTGAAGGCTATCTTTGGGATGTCACACTCTCTAACTCTGAGCTGATGATAACCAGATCTAAGGTCGATCTTGGAGAAGTAACTGGTACCCTGAAGCTAATCGAATAAGTCATCAATCCTAGGAATGGGATACTTATTCTTGATTATGACCTTGTTGACTTGACGGTAGTCGATACACATTCTGAGGGAACCATCTTTATTTCGCTTGAATAAAACTGGAGCACTCCATGGAGAGATGTTGGGTCAAATAAAACTCTTATCAAGAAGGTCTTTCAACTGATCCTTTAATTCTTTAAGCTCCGCAGGAGCCATCCTATAGGGAGGAATAGAGATAGGGTGCGTGTCTGGAAGAAGATCTATTAGAAAGTCGATCTCCTGCTCGGGAGGAACTCTGAGCAAATCTTAGGGAAACACTTCTGGAAACTCATTCACAATAGGAACTGACTGAAGAGATGGGGTATCAGACTCCATGTCCATAACCCAAACTATATAATAAATATAACCCTTAGAAATCATCTTCCTAGCCTTAAGATAAGATATAAAATGACCCTTCGAGGATGGAGGAATACCTTACAACTCTAAGACAGGTTCATTTGGAAACTTGAAACTGACAACTCGAGTACGACAATCAACCGAGGCATAACAGGCATACAACCAATCCATACCAAGAATAATATCAAAATCAGTCATCTCCAACTCTACTAGATCCGCTGAAGTTACTCTATGAAGGACTGAGATATGGCAATTTTGATAGATTCTTTTAGCTAGGACTGACTCACCAACAGGAGTAGAAACATAAAAGGGTTCTAAGAGATGATCAGGACTACTCTCGAACTTGAAAGCAACATAAGGGGTCAAAAAAGATAAGGTGGCACAGCGGTCCAATAAAGTATACATATCAAGAGAGAAGACTTTCACCATACCAGTAACAACATCTGGTAAAATCTCCTGGTCCTGGCGAGAGGCCATGGCATAAAGGCAATTCTGGCGCTGACCACCAGAACTAGAAGTAGTGCCCAGCTGGGCCGATCGACCTCCTGGGCTACTGGGGTAGACTGAGTCCTACTACCTCCCTATCCCTTCTTAGCTGAAGGGAAATATCTAAGCTTGTGTCCAACCTGACCACATCTAAAGCATCCACCTGAACCAGCAAAACACTCACCAAGATGACTTCTACCACACTTGTTGCAAGAAGGGTAAAGGGTCCCCTTTACAACACTCTTCTGTGAGGCATGGCACGGCGAGTAGGCATAATCTAAAATGCATAAAGAATGGATTAGAGGAGTAATAGAGTTAAACTTTATTGCACGATATTGATCATGAAAAAAGTGAAGTGTTTCCTAAGACACCTCATAGATTTCCTCTCATAAGTATGGTGCGCTTCACATACATGAAGGAGACTCTACTCGATGTGGATTTCAGACACCCTAGGACACTTGAACCTGAGGATCTGATACCAAGTTTTTCATACCTCGAGGCTACCCCCTAGACGTAACACAGGACCTGAGACCATAAGTTCCCCAAGTTAGCCCTTGGTCATAGAATATCTCAGATAAATACAAGAAACATAGCGGAAGCATACTAAATAAAGATAGGCAACCATAACTAAATAGGAACAAGGTCTAAGAATACCAAATCTAAAACACAGAATATAAGTCTAGCTATGTCTGAAGCCTCTAAACTATCATAAGAGTTGATGGGACAAGACCCCAACTAACTCGAGAATCTAAAAGAAATACAGACACAATAACTAGACTGATACAAGTCCTCAAAGGATGAGGACTCACTAATAGAATCTGGATATCCGGCGTCGTCTAGCCACGAGACTAAGGAAGAGAGCCTGAATCTGCATCATTAAGAGGATGCAGCGCAAAATATGCGTCAGTACTACAGGATGTACTGAATACGTGAGATATGCATAAGTAAGGTAAAACCATGCTTGAAACATAATTAAGACTGAGATCATCCATAAAAGAGATATCATAAATAAATACCATAAGTCGAGATTAAAGCATAAAATAGAATAGCTTAATACTTAAACCTTTATACGGGAGTTTCTTATAACCGACAATAGATCATGTGAGCTACATGCAATCTAACTATATCACCCTAGTTGTCTAAGCTACCCCAAACCTTGCAAGGCACGGGGTACTATACATATCAAGGCGTGGAACCACTTTTGTAAGGGGACATTCTCAACTAACGAGGACCCTTTTTCATGAGGAAACACTCTCAACTAATGAGGACCCTCTTGACCTACGTTAGATACGTAGTTTTGGACTTGGGTTATCAGGAACCCTCATTTCTCGATGCTAAATACTACTCCCAAAATAATACATATAGCCCATAATATGCTAGTGACATACCTAATGCCTAAAACTATTTGAAAAGCATAAGGACATATTTAATGTCATGCAAATTCAAATCATAAGTCTTAAAGCTTAGCATAGCCATAATTCAAAACATACTTTCCTTTCTAAAATCATAATTTGAAGAATTAGGCATGCAATTTCTTAAGTACATAAGGTCATGTTATCTAAACATGCTAAGTTTTACTTGAAAACATGCAATTTGAAGGAATCATGCTAGAAATCATCTTTAATGCATGGGCTTTTGAAATCAATTAAGGAACCTCAAATAAATCATAGATAAGCAATGAGAAACCATAAATTGATGCTTAAAAGTTGAACCCATAAGTTTTTCCCAAATTGGGTAAGAACCCTAATTTTATAAATTGATAAATCAAAGTTAAAGCTTGGGGGTTTTGGGCACAAGGATAAAAGGATTCCTTGTTGAATACCCACATACCTGATTTGAAGCTAGCCCAACTAGGAATGAGAAGAAGACATTTTTCCTCTTTTGGATTGAATGAGAGCTTAAGAGAAGGAGCTTAGGCTAAGTGAAGTTAAAAACCCTTCTAGAATTGTCCAAAATGACCCCATTTAGGAGTTAAAAGGGTGGGTAGTTACAAAAATACTCCTGGGATTTAATTATAGAAAAGTTGTTAATAACCTCAGCTTCAGGTTCCACGAGTCCTTTCCACGGACCGTAGAAGTAACCATGTCTCGTGAATTAGAGTCGTGGTTTCTGAGCCAAAAGTTAGGATACAGATGAGTTTTTATGACTCAACAGGACAACCCGTAGAAGCTTCTATGGTTCGTGGAACCAACTCGTGGTTCCTGGGTAAAACTGATAACCCTCAGTCTGAGTTCCACGAGGTTATTCCATGACTCGTGGAACCATCCACAGACTGCGAACCCAACTCGTGGTTCTCAGACCAGAGGATGATCTCCAGGACTGGTTTCACGGGTAACTTCCATGACTCATGGTTCTATCCACGTCTCGTGGACTTGACTCGTGATTCCTGGAAGTTTCAGAATTTTTCGGAGTTTCTAAGTTTAAAAGTTGAATTGAATTTCGGGGTGTTACAAGATCAGTGTCCCTACATTAACAGGAACCTATTTAATCATTGTTTCCATGGTCATCGGTCTATAAAGAGAAACCTCACTCTCATTCTGTACCGGTTGCACTCTGTTGCATATGATGGAACCACATGTTTGCCTCAGTAGTGAAGTCATGAGAATAAATCTTGGTTTTGAACATAGACCATGTGGGCTCTACTCTGGGACAGACCTTTGAAGTAACCCAGGGCCTGCCTATAGCTCTCTTTTCCCCAAGAAGAGTGGTGTCATTATCGTCTAGCCCATAGTACATGTTGATCTCTTCAGTACCAACTCTGAATGTTTTCCCTAGAGAGTCACCATCGGATCCTTGAAGTTCATGGCTGAAGCATTAGCATAAAATTCCCAAACAAATGTTTCATGGCCCTACATGGTGAGGCTATGAAACAGTGCCACTTTGCTCTATGCAATCGACCAAAACACTCAGGTAAGGTCACCTCCACTCCTTGCATTGTAATGGCCTTTTCAGGGACCACTTTTCTGGATAAGTCAGCCCTATTCCGTTCCTCATAAGCTGGTGAAACAAACTTTGTGCTATCATACCCCTTTTCAACAATTTCATCAACTTGATTGCCCAAATTTGATGCACTAGTACTCATTTTTCAATCCAAAAGTACCTACAAAAATCATTTTCAAGGTGAGAGTGTGGTCACAACATGTAGCACAATGAAAAACAAGTGTTTTGAGCAGGAAAAATGGGTTAGAGAGCAAGGGAGTAGCTCTGGAGAGCGCCATTGGTTTTGTGCCAGTTGTAGCTACTCAGCACTATTAGCGCTATGCATGTGCGATCGCATCATATCCATTTTTCTATTTTCTTTCTTAAGTGTTATCACATCACAGCAGCGCGATCGTGCAAATGATGTAATTCACAAGCAGCGCAATTATGCTAGAACAACGCGATTGCACTGAGCAACTGGGCAGTCATCTTCTTCGATCAAACAACCCTCCATTATAATTTTTACAACCAGATCATGGTTTTTATCCATTTTGGAGGGTAATTCTCAACACCAAGCACAACAACAACACAATTTCATGCTCAATTTCATTAAACCTATCAAAATTCCATTTAAGCGTTTCAACAAACACGATTTGGGTCTTAAAGCTTCATAACAATGGAGGAACCATGGGTACTCAAGAATTCCCTAAGTTTTTACTCAACTCCACTCCTTTTACCCATAAATATCATACCATGAAATATTGAAGGGAAAGGAGAAGCAGAAACGTACCTTGATGGGAAATTTTAGTAGCTAGAAGAGGAGAGTAGAGAAGGATCAACTTTTTCTTGCAATTTTGACTTGACCCAGTGACTTTACTTGGGATTTTAGTGTTTGAAACGCTGGAAAAGTATTGGGGAAAGGAGATTTTTTAACAAGGAAGAATACCAGTTGAAATGGAGGAGATATAAGGAATTTTAAAATCCCCCATCATTTTAATTAGCTGGTTGACATTTGCTTCAACGCGATCGCATCATGCTAGCGCCAACGGTGCTACCTCAGCGCGATCGCACTGCAATACTTTCTCAAACTTTTTAGCAGCTCACTGCTTTGATGTGCAAAGGCTGGTGCAACCTGCACAACTCTAGGTTTGAAATGCACCTCCTTCGCATGTCCTAGATCTATTTTAGCATCTCACTATTTTGGGGTGCGATGGCTGGTGCGACGCGCACACTTCCAGGTGTGAAACGCACCCATTTTGCATGCTTCGACATTTTTGGCAGCCTCACTATTTTGGGGTGCGATCACATGTGCGATCCACATAGTTAGATGTGTATTCGCACCCCATTTAGCATGTCATTTTAGCACCCTTTTTCTCCTTGTTTAGATTTTTACAACTTTTCAGCTCCTCAACCTACCCAAATAGCTCAAAAAGACTTGAAACTTTATGGATTAGTCAAAAGTTACAACTAAACTTTCTAACAAAGGACGAAAAATTTTAAACCTTCAATGTTTTGAAATGATGGGTTGCCACCCATCAAGCACACAATTTAACATCGCGGCGCGATGCAAATTACCTCACCATCTAGATTTCCACTTGGAAAATTTGAACCCTCGACCCAAATTTAAATCAAACTTTAGGTGATAATCACGGGGTGAAGGTGAGAACATGAGAAGGACATTTTCTTGGTATTGCATTTTGCACTTTTTCACCTTCAAGTGAGAAAGGTTGTTTTGCCTTCTATCCACGAAAAACTTAAAACCGGATAAACCTCAATCCATCCTCCTTCCAAGGTCTTCCAAAAGCTTGATTACTTCGAATTTTGCCCATTCAACCAAACTTAAGGTTGAAAAGTGGTTGGAGTGAGAGTTAGGCATCTCCACCTTCAAACTTGCCCCATTCATAACATCTTCACTTTTGAATGAACTAGAGTTTTTCAAAGTAAAACGTTGGACTTTGCCTTGCAACTCTAGTATCATTCGCTTGGGTTCAGCACAATGATTCATATATGGGGTAGTTGGTTGACACAACACCTTCAATTCATGAATATCCCTTATGTCCTCCTCTTCAATAGGGAACAACTCCAAATTACTACCCACGATCTTGCATGTTTCAACACGAGCATTCACCTTGGCGTTCAAATTCTCGATAGCAATTTCGAATAACCCTTCTCTTTGACTTTTCTTCGCATGCCTTTTTAACCATATCTTGAACATTGGTAGAATTCTTTCGCGTTGTTCCTCATAGGCTTTAAGTTGGTGAGCTCAATTTAACACCCATTCTTGACTCACAATCTCACCTAATACGAGCTTTTCCTCTTATTGGGGTTCAAACACTATCGGTACAAACTCACTCATGGGTGATTCCATGTTTTGCAAATCTTCATCATCATCCCCAAGGTTAATTTGATTGAGATCAATTTTTGAGACATGTTCATGTGCTAGGCTTGGAGGGTCTTCTTCACAACTTTGATCAAGAGGAGTAGACAAATCCGCCAATGATTGTGTGGCACGAGTTCTCTCCTCTTCTTTTTTATCTCTCGTGTCCACAAAGCCTTGCTTTGTGGAGTTCAAACCCTTATCTAGGATATCTACCTAGGCCAAGAGGGCTTGGAGCTTGGCATTTATACCTTCCGGGTGAGCGTTGCATTCCTTGATTTCTAAGGCATGATTCCTATTAAGATTATAAGCACCACTAGCACCATTATCAGCATAAGAGGGGGGAGGAGGATGGTCATCATTAGGGCAATCGCTCCAATGTCTTTCACGACCACCACACAAATAGCAATTATGCCCATCATAGGAGCGAGAAGGTGAATACCTCCCTCTCCTAGGACCAATCTTACATCTTTGCCCAAGGAGGGGTCCTTCACAATAATAGCAATAGTCAGGAATATAAATTGGGCTGCGATCACTAACACTTCTAACCTTTTGAGATGCCATAGAACCAATTAACAAAATAAAACTAAACAAAATAAAAACAAATATTCACAAATTTGAACTAGAGTAAGTAAACTCAAATTCCAAACTAACTCAATAAGCCAAATTATTCCCCGGTAATAGCGCTATTTCTTATAATGCTCAAATACACTCTCCAAGAGGAGATGATTGCGATCATCAAAGCAAAATATATTTATATTCCCGATGGGAGTCATGGTCGATCCCATAGAGAACAATATAATCGCGATTGAGCTAATAAAGAATCCAAGCAACTTATTGATGTTCAAAGAGCAAAAAGGAAAGATAATGATAGGGGGGTTTTAAACTAAAACAAAGGATAAAAGAAAGTTGGCTTTCACCTTTCTTTCACCAAGCAAGGGTAACAAGGCAGAATTGGGAATGGAAATTTAATTCACAAGACTTACACCCAATTAACGCATAGGTAGCCTTGGTTAAGAGTATGCTCAATCGTCTTTTGACCTATCAAGTATATATCTCGTGTGTTCTCTCTAACCTCCATGAGTAAGCAATAAACCAACCAATTTAACTTGGGTAAGTTGGGCTATCTCTATCCCCAACTCTTAGATGGGAATTTCCAGCAATCAAACTATTTCTAGCCTTGATCTAGAGTGAAAACCCCAAATCCCCACTATTGAACCTTCACCAAATTGAAGAACTTCTCTCTCAAGCAAGAACATAATTAATATGCTAAGTCAATATTTTCAACCATCAACTATATAATTAAAGCATGAAAGATTTAATAGATCCATATATTTTAATCAAGAGAAAGCACAAGACAATAATTCAAATACCCAAATTAAGTATTATCTCTAATACAAAATCCAAATCTCAATTCAACAATTACTCCTACAAATTATCAATTAAGAACAAGAGTTAAAGAATGAAATTTAAGATTTTACAGTAGAATCATCCAATTCTTCACTCCAATGGTGTAGGTTGATGAACTTGCTCTCCAAGCTTGCCAAAAGTTATGAAAATTCTTCCAAGATGACTGAGGAGTGTTTTATGTGGATTGGGGTTTTCACTGGTGCAAAATGACAATTCTGCCTAGTTTTACGCTCAAGCGCAGTGAAGCACTATCGCACTAAACTAGCGCTATCGCGCTCAAGGAGTTCATACTAGGCAGCGCCATCGCGCTATCCTCGCGCGATCGTATGCGTGGCTTGACTTACGTTGATGACTTCTCAATACAGCTCTATCGCGCCATCCCAGCGTGATTATGCATGTTTGTCCACCTCCTTCAGCGCTGTTGGCGCCAGTCCAGCGCCATTGCGCTATCCTCGCGCGATCGCGTGCGTGTCTTTACTTACGTTGACGACTTCTCAATACAGCTCTATCGCACCATCCCAGCATGATCATACAGGTTTGTCCACTTCCTTCAGCGTTGTTGGCGCCAGTCCAGCGCCATCGCGCTAAGTCACCCAGATTTCTAGAAATTCTCCATTTTGACTTATTTTCATCCGATTCTGCATCGATCACTTCTAAATCGCATACACCTGTAAATTAGAAGCAAATCATGTCAAATGCACTATTTTCTCTCAATTAGATAGCAAAAGTGCAAACTTAAAGGCCCAACACATTGATAAATTAGCAACTCATCAAAGTCCAAACACAACATTAATCTGAGGAATCAAATAAAATCTGCAGGCTAAAAAATTGAGGACATGATCATCTAAATAGCTTAACTAGTGATATCCAATCAAATTTACTCCAAAATTACCATCTAAAATGCATTTCGAACACCACTTAAAATCATGTGATACAAGTAACGGAGTATCAATGCAAGTAAGGAGAATCATACTAGAGATAGATAATGAATCGTAGATCAGATTTTAAAGCCCACTCATAACGGATGACCTTTAGGCTATCTCGACTATATAGAAATTGACAATAGTCAGCCATTGATATTTTGACACAGAGCTTCATTCTATTGAAACGTCTTCGAAGCTTATCGAAGAGCTCCATTCCATTGGAACATCTTCAAAGCTTACCGGAGAGGAGAGGAATTTAGGGTTTTGGGTTTAGTCATGAAGAGTGAGAAGGGGAGAAGAGAAATTAGGTGTTCTCGGGTGAGTGTTTGGTGGATCGACGGAGAGGCTGAGGTGGTGTGGAATTCATCGAAACAGCGGTGGAGGAGCAATGGGTCTTCACCAGACATGGAGGTTGCATTAGGTCTATTGAAGTGAGAAGAGGGAGAAGGGATGAGAGAAATGGAGATAGGCAGCTCAGGATGCGAGCTCGGAGAAGAAGAGGCAGCTTGGATCCCACCGGAGTAGTGGTGGCAATGGGTCTGGCAGAGAGGAAAGGACTTTGAGGTGGTGGTGTGTGTTGTGTGTCTGTAAAAGTAATTTGGGGTTAGGGATCTTTGGTATATAGAGAAGAAAGTGAAGAATTAATGGGAGTCACCCAATTAATTTGTTTGACGATCATGATTGAATGGGGCTTTAAAATTGAGTTGGTTATAATTGACATGAATTGAGTGTGATTTGGACTAGAATTTAATTAAATAAGGCTGAAATTGAATTGGATTGCTATTCGATAAATACCATATACATACTAAAATATAAATACTTAATAATAATTATCATACAAAAATAAAAGAAAAATATTACAATTGGCAGGTGACAAAAATAATTGAGGAAAAATGTGGTGAATTAATAAACCGTTCCAATAAAAAAAAAATTAAACAACCGTTACAATAGATGGATTTCCTGCAATGGTTCACTAAACCGTTATTATAGGTAGGCCTATTACAACGGTTATATTCCAATGGCAATGGTCATATGATTAAGCCGTGTCAATAGCTATTAAAATTTTTGGCAACGGTCATAACTGTTGCAATAGACTATTTTTAGTAACGGTTTAAAAATGATTACTAGCATATATGTTCCTGTAGGCCCATTTTCTAGTAGTAGTAGACCTAAAAGTATAGGTCTAGCATGAACTGTGCCGAGCAATATCATATCATTCTTCTCTTCTTGAAAAAGATTTGTCCTTGAATACAAACTTTGTAAAAATATAGGAGTGACAAACAAACCACAAATTCCACAAAATTTGAGGGTTAGTATAATGGTTAGCACAATTAGTATCACGCCACGAAGGCACATTCTCAAGGAGCAACCAAGTATTCCCCATTGTCATGAAGAACAATCCATTACATGGAGCACAAAGACTTATCTATGCAACATAATAAAAAGATAAGGCCACCCCAAAGGTGATACCATTTTTATATCACATACCCTCAAAGAGTCTCCAGAGTCAAAAGGATAGAAGACCCACATAGCTTGGTCACACAAATAATTGTATAAATTAATGACATTCTTCCCCCCATAACATGCATTTTCAACACAAGTATGAACATTGTCATATATAAAGAGGTAGAAAAGAAAGGTGTTAAGGACACTAGACTCATCCAAGGTGCCTCTACATGCAAAAATACTATTAATCTCAAGGGATGTAACAAGCCAATCATCACAAGTTGGAACACCCAAGGATGAAGTGATAACATATGGGTACATATCACCTTCCTTTTTCAAACAACTCATGCCCACATAAGATAGTAAAGGTAGAAAAGAAAGGTGTCAAGATTACCAATTCTCCCCAAGGTGACCTCACATGCAAGATTACAATTAGGTTCATGAATCTTATCAAGCACATCAACACAAGTTGAGACATATGAAGAAGACAAGATACTTTGTGCCAAAATGACACCTTCCTTCCTCAAGTAAGAATCCCCAATTTGACCCACACCACTACTAAAATCAAAGAGATTATAATTCAAGTCATCATATGAATTAACTAATTCAACCTTATATTTATTAAACAAAGGTGGGGTGTCATACAAAGGATCACAAATTATCACTAATTTCATAAGGATAATTGCTATTTGGGTTTCTCAAATAATCAAGCAAATCAATGTGATCTTCACCCAAAGGATCATTTTTTTTTTGAAAAGTGATAGGTTGATATCATCAAGTGGGCAGTTAGTACAATCTTCACCCACATCTTACTTGTCGTCTTGACCAAGCATCACCTCACATTCACCACGATCCCTCAAGAAGGAAGTTCCTTCATCGGGAAGGGTGTAATCATTCTATTGTGGATTACCAAACAACTTATAGCCTCTAAGAATGGCTACACGTTCAACAATGCAAGACATACCACTATGCATATGGTCACTACTACTGTCACTATCATGCCATCATTAAATAAGTCATTATCCTTACAAATATATTCCACCTCATGAGTTCTTTGGAATAAATAAGAAATGGAATCACTAATCAAGGAATCATGATCTTGATGTAAGGAGTCTACATGACTATCCACATGACCAACTATATCAATGTCATCACTAAATTGAGGTCATTTAGAAAATCACAAAATTCCTCATTTAGCGGACTATCATCACAAGTAAGTTGACCATCACAACAATTAACACTAGTTGGTAGTATGTTAAGCTCATATTAATCAAGCACATTGGTTACCATCATTAAAGCCAACTAGAACTTGATTACTCCTTTCACATGACAATGTATTTTTATTCAAATCAAAAGTGTTAATACTAGGTGGATTCAAATTAATCTTATAAGAAGAGTCAATTCGGTCATCAAAAGGATCAACTACTGTATAAAAACTCTCAAAAATGACATCATCATCACACACCACAGAGCGACTAAGTTCACCATATGGTAAAGGCTTATTAAGCTCACAAAAAGATAAGTGATTACGCATACTCAATTGGTTTTTAGACACACAATGATCTTCCAAGTTCAATAAAGTACAAGAGTTAGCTTTGTTGCCTTGTAGTCCATAGTAAGAATTTCCATCACCTTGGTCATCAATCTTAAAGTACAATTGCTACCTTGAGAAGCTTTTAAGTACCTGATGATTCTTCACATTTTAAGGCTCCTCATTAGGTTTGCTTCCAAATACATGCACAAGTACCAAGACAACTAGAGAAACAAGAAAAGTTATATGAGTTAGGATAATATTGTAACAACCATCTCACATCACTCCACACAACCTCTTATTTTTTCACTCTAGAGTTGTCACTTTTCACACCTTTAATCCTCTCAATCTTTTGTCTCTCAATTTTATAAGAGTTGGGACAAGTGCCAAAGATTTCTTGGGAAGGGTTAGATGATCCCTTCACTTCAAGCTTCCACTTTGGTTCACTAGGAGTAGCCTTCTTTTTTTCCATTGGCTTCTCTTGGATACAACTTCATAAGGAGTAGCTTCCTTCTCTTTTATGTGTTTCTTCTCATAAAGGATTTTTTTGAGAATTTGGAGTTGCTTGTCAAGTTCTTCCTTCATTGAATCATAAAATGACTTCAGAGGTGGTGCACTTGCACTTACTTCTTTAGGGTTTGGTGGTGGAAAAAGAAGTTTCTCATTTGTGTCCATGACATTATTATACCAATCTTTCTCATATGGAATACTATGCCTTAGAAACCAAGGGCTCTCCAAACACATGTGAAAAGTATCCATAGGGACTACATCATACCAAACCTCCTCTTGATATTTGCCAAGTGAAAAGAATACCTTAGCACACCTATCAACCCAACACCCTTTTTGACAAAATAAGGGTGTTGTCTCATCATACAAGGTATTCCCAACCATGAAACCACATGAGGGGTGATGAAATTAGTAAAACTATGATCATCAAGAAAAAGAATGTATCTCAGATCACCAAAAACACTCACTTTTATTTCAAGAAATTATCTCTCCGGTTCATTCCTATCTTGAAACATTGAGTTTCCTCTACTTCCACCTCTTAGGGATTCTCCCATCCTAGCTCCAATCACATTTCCATATTAAGAATAAGACACATTGGCATTAGGATAAGAAACACAAGATATGGTATTCCTAGAAGTAGGGAATACCCATATACCATTATCCACAGGATGACTCCTACTTGTTTCAATACATACACTTATATCCCTTTGCTTAGGGTAGGAAGAATCACAAGATGAGGCATAGAATTTAACCTCACAACTTCCATTCCTAGAAGGACTTTCATCAGATGACTCATAATGGTATGTGTGAGAAAGTATTATACCTCATGTCACCTCCATATCCATGGTGTGTAGTGTGAGAATCTTCATAACCTTCATCTCTACTATTGGTTTCCTCACAAGGTTCTTCTACTCCTTCATCTTCATCATAAGATCCATAAGCACTTGCTTCATATTCACCTTCGGAGTAGTAGATCTCAACACCATTTTGTTCTTGATCACAAGATCCATTATAGCCCTCATAGGCCTCACCATCATAATTATACCCTCCATCGTTAAAAGCATAGCTTCCAATGTCATAATGATAAGAATCCAAAGGTATGGATGAAATTCTTTCTTATATCTCCTTGGTACCTACCTACAAACTCAACAAACAATGTTACTAGCAAAATTCTTCATGTCTCTCGTATTTTGACTCACAACTCACCTTCCTAGAGTGGCATTCTCAAAGTTGATAGAGAACTACCTTTGTGCAATCAATTCACAAGGTCAGTTATTCTTTGTAGAAGAATAGATTATTATTAGTTTAAAGACGGACGACTCAAAATCAAATGGAAGGAGCCAAGAAATATTCAACGAGTTGAATGAGAAAAGCTAGAAGGAATTAGCATGAATTAAATTCTGTAAATATGAACTAATCACAATCAAGTAGACCAATTACTAGTTGTTAATTATCTTTAATAAGTCAAAGAAGCGGATTTGAATCAACAAAAATGAAACTAGGAAGTTAGAACTTGAGATTCATTGAAGAAAATTAAAGTCGCAAAAGTTGGTCTGCGGAGGGCACGTGTTGGCCGCACATCTGATTGTGCTGAGGCACATAGGTCCACACATCCAAGGGAATGAGGTACTGGTTTGGTGTGCAGAGCATGTGCTGGCCGCATATGCATATTCTGAGGCATGTTGGCGCACATGGCCTTTCAAGAACACCTGGTACTTTCGATTTGTGCACTTTTTGACTTTTTGTACTTTATTCCCTTCTAGAAATTGTACTTTTTGTGAACATTATTTTGCACTAACATATGCACTCTCTTTCTTCAACTCTTTTTTGGATTTAACTCCACCTTTTCAGCTTTTTCTTTAACAAGATATGAAGAACACCAAGAACAATATGAACTTTAAAATTCTGGAACTTCCTCAAATCAACTGGGGTTGATACCAAATTTTAGATCTAGATTCTTCTCAAGTTAAAGAACAAAGCCCAATATAAACTAGGACCAATCAAACACCAAATCTAGAAGACCCGATTCCTTTTTCTTCAAGTTCTTCAAAATCTTTGAGCTAAAAAATGGTGGAAGCTTCAATTATAAGCTCCAATTTTTTTTCAAATTTGAGATTCGAACTCCTTATGATTAGGAGATCAAAGCCCAATATCTTTGAATTTTCAATTAAACCTAGATCTCCAAACTCACTTGCTTGTTCTTCAACTCAATAATAGTGAAAACTTTATTTTACTCTAAACAAGTTAACATCTCAGATCTAGACTCAACAAATATTAGAAAACTCAAATATAGTGCTAAAAAATACAAACAAGACACAAATCAATTGATCTTTTTTTTGAATCACTTTCTTTTTAATTTTCAGATTTATGAACCTAGGATTAAGAATTGTAGAAATAACTCTTTAGCCTAAGCTCTGATACCAAATGATACGATTCCGATTAGGAGATCCAAACGAAATCAAATTCAAACAACAATAAAGTAAGATATAAAAGAAATAGGGGATGAGAAGTGAAGAAAGAAAAGCTTAATTGAATCTGTAATTTAACAAAGTGGGAAGGGACTTGAATCCACAAGGAAGAGAAACTCAATTTGAATCCATAAATGAGCAACTCAAGTGAAAATCAAGAGCAAGGAGTTTTGGATCACTAATGAAAATCCACCCATCACTAATCCGAATTACACTAAAACTACTCAAATCTAAGAAAGGGAATCCACTCTCTACAAAATACAAGTCTCAAGACCATTTTTCATATCAACTCAATCTCTCATCTCAAATCAAACTAAGGAATGAAAATAACTAAGGAATCTATTTATAGTTTTCCTTTTACAAGCATAGCCCAAAAATAACATTTGCAGATATAGCCAAAATGGCTTAAACCAAGCAATCCAAACACCATATGTGGCCGCACATGGGATAATTCAAGACGCATCTGTCATGACCCGATTTCTCAAGTCATGATGGCACCTACAATCCCCAGTAGGCGAACCAATTCTCATAGCCCAGAACGGTTAGTAATGGGCTACTACCTAACCAAAACGCACCAGCAAGCAGAAATAAGCGAAAGCAAAACTCGAATATAAATACATAAAGGAAACTACACCAACCCCAAGACTTGGTATCAATAGTACAGAAGCTTCTAATAGGATACAAGTGCTAGTAGTAACAAAATACAACATAAATTTCCTCCGAAAGTAGAAGGAGCAACAGTACAACAGATGAGATGTAGACAAGCCCCGACCGTCAGGAGCTCACCCTAGTCTCAAAGATCCAAAAGCTGCACGAGTCTCCAACGTGATCAACGGCAAAAGCTCAGCTAATATCTGCACAACAAAGTGCAGAAGTGTAGTATGAGCACCAAAACCACGGGTACTCAGTAGGTATCATAGGCCGACTGAGCGCATATAAGATATAAAAGCAGTAAGTAACAGATAGCAAGAAAGCAGTTACTGATGCAATAAGCAAGGCACAAGGAGCTAACACAGATCATCCATAACCAAGAGCTTCAAGTAACACATGCTAGCACAGAGATACAATTACACAGAATCACAGGTGAAGGAAAGGAGAACGCACCTGGACTCCTTGCACAACAATTTAAGTAAGTAGAGAGAGAGTTGAGAAAATAGCGGTATACCGGTAACCTCAAGTGGAAGGAAAAGACGGAGAGCAGTATAACATACTCAAAATGGAATCAACCAATATAAGGAAATCATAACACCAATCCAATCATATGATAGCATAACCAGGGAATCACCTCACAAGTACAACCCTAGGATGAAATAACTAGGCCACAATAACCGAGATATACCACTCAGCTTCCCACAAGAATAGAACCAGAGTCTCATACTCTGCTCAGAAGGCCACACAAAAGTGCCTCAATAAGATAGGACTCCAAAACCAAAGCCTCAATAGGCTATCCATCACTAATCTTTCAAGAATCGGGTGCCAAGACAAGCTCTAAGTAAAAATAGGAGTAAATATAGTCTACCTACAGTCCCAACGGCCGCCCATACAATCGAGGAACACAATCAAGTGAAAGCAAACCCTCCGGCATCCCATACTACCAGAGCGTACACTGAACACACAGCAAACAAGGGTGGAATCCAATGCATGATATGATATGATATGAAATAGAACCTCTGTATGTACCTCCTCCGGTGCCAATCGGGCCCAGCAGGCAGGTTCCATGGAAGGACTTAGCCTGTATACCTCTACTCCACTGTATACCCTTCCCTCCGGCGCACGCAGCCCGAAGCCCCAGGCCCGGAATGGCAAGGTCCATGGAGGTCCCCGACCCCATACTAAAACTCAGTATCAAGACATGTCATCCGGAAGCAAGTCTGGGATCAAGATAGAGACCCAGTCTCAATTATGCATGCCCAGACCCCGTCCAGGACTAAAGTAGTATAAAATGCCTCAAAAACCCCTCCAAGGGTGCCCAGGCGTAATCGGGTCTAAAACTGTAGTAAATCAAGTCTAGTGCTCCGCCCCGTAGAGACTAGTATCAGTAATAAAATCAAGTCTGGTGCTCTGCCCCGCAGAGACTAGTACCAGTAATAAAATCAGTGCGAAAACATCCAAAAATCCCCTTTTCTATCAACAACAGTACCAAAAAGGGCCCCCAGGGCCATGCAAATTTAGGAAAACTGTCGGTAGTGGCTCACAGCCAAAACTGTAGTAAAACATGCAGGGGAAAACCTTTTTCATGGATGATATGCTCGCACACAAATATAAAAGTAGCCCAACGGCTCACAACAATTCCTATCAGCCCTGCACAGGCCCAATAGCTACTCAGCAGACATAACCAGCCTAAAAGGATAATATCTATGTCCGGGACTCACGGACATTCCCAAATAGACCACCATCTATGTTCCAGAGTCAATACAAGGCCACACAGGACCACAAAGGTAATATACATTACCACGTGAATACTACAAACAACGTATGAAATAGACGGACGAAAGGCGGACAAGGTCTGGGGTACCAACCTATAACAACCCATCCAAGGATGATAATTAATGCAGTTATAGCCTATATACGCAGAGTCTGGATAGGGAAAAACCATAACCTACCTGTCATCCAATGACTAGCTGCGGGAACGGCGTCGTCCAGGCTCAAACTACTCTGGGAAGCTCCAAATTACAAAAACATTGTGATGTCCCAAAGGCGTCTCTATGAAGCCTGACCAACCAAGTTAATGGAACAATTGCTAGAATCGACAAGGCTCACCAAAATAACTCCATAGCTACTGCCAAATACTTATAAAACACCTTCTATCTCACTGCATCAACACCCACGAAGATACACCATGAAATCGACGGGGAAAACTATACCAAAATGACGAGCTCGCGACGTAGAGCAACTTTCGTTAAACTTCTGAATTGAAAGGATCAAAGTCCATGGATTATTTATGGACTCTCCCTCTTATTTTCTGAAGCTTTTGGGTGATTTTTATGAATTAAAAAGAAGCTGGAACACCTTTTATAAAGCAAAACCGACTTAGGATGCGGGCCCCACCTTGACGTGTCTGCTTGTGCGGTCTTACGAAAATGTGAATATCTCTCTATTCTGAAGTCGTATGGACAAAAGGTTTAGTGCGTTGGAAACTAGACTCGTAGACCTTCGATTTGGTATATTGGGGGCCCACTAACACTTTATAGATAGGGAGAAACACCCCAATACATTTAACCCAAATTTGAAGAGAATTCCTTAAAGGAATTTACAATAACTTTTTCCGACTTTTGTTTTGCAACTTGCTTGACTTCAAAACTTATCATATGACCATTTTGCCATTATTATACCTCATAACACATCCTTATTAGTATATTAGACACTATTAGTCTTACCCCTAAGGCACGGGTTACTTTAAACCTTCCAAACGGGTGAGGTGTTACACGAGGCATTGCTTTAACTCAAACTTTCGAGTAAGGGATTCCTTTGACCTAGAACCTTGGTTTAATTCTTTGATATTACCAAGAATGTTGACGGAAGTCAACGATTTCCAAAGTTGAAGCTCTAAAATGAGGAATGGATATAAAGACCAAACAAACGGCCCAGGCACTGAACTACCGGTCCCGGCAAGCCATAAGTGACTTGGGCCGCTACAAGTAAACTCTAATGGTACAAGAAAGGCGAAAACGTGTAAATGACCGGAAGGGTCATTACAGCATCCTTGGCGCATTCTCTCTTGCAGCTCTCCTTCCAAGCTATATTCCATAGCTTGATCATCATCACTTATAGGTCTTCACTTTCTTCCATCCAAGCTATCTTCTATAGCTTGAGCATTCCGACACATGGGTCTTCAATATCCTTCAAGGACTCCATCATTCCTATCTCTCCCTTTTGAAAGTAGTTCTTTTCCTTATATTCTTAAGCCTGTTTCTTTGTCTTAGAGTCCTGGATGCAATAATTCTAGTCCACATAATACATTAGTAAGTAATCATAAGACTGTGGCTATTACAGATACTGATCTCAACCTTAATTCTAATTCACTCCCTATTATTAACCTTGGGCACCACCAAGGTAACCACAAGCACCAATGCCCAATGATCATAACCTTTTTCCATAAACCATCCACCATAATTCACCTTATTCATCAATACCTTCTGTTCCACTAAATCAAATTGCCATGTCTCCTTTTGATATTGTACTAAGAAGATCCCACATAGTAAACAAAGTTCCTGGACACTTAAAAGATTTCATAGGTTGTATTTCAATTTTAAAATCTAGTATTACTACACACCTGCTAACCTTGCATAGGTTAACCCTCTTTTATCACCTGCCAGTTTTTTTTCCCCTGAAAGCATTGTTCAGTAAACATCACCATATATCTCTTGATGCTATAACATCTGATAGTCAGTCACTTGTTGAGAACATTTCCCATGATGGTAAGACGTCATCATATGAAGAGGCAGCCTTAAGCTCGGCATGGAAAAAGTCCATGAAATAAGATTTTGAGGCACTTTATGCCAACAACACATGGACCTTGTAACTATTGTCAATTAGAAAATAAGTAATTGGTTATATATGGGTATATAAAGTCAAATACAAAGTGTATGGGAGTCCAGAAAGGTGTAAGGCTAGAACTGATAGTGAAAGGTCACACACAACATGCTGGAATAGATAACACTCAGCCTTATTTATCTGTGCTAAAATGATCACTGTGAGAACTTTAATGGCCAGTGCAGTAAAAAAAGGAAGGGACTTGTATCAACTTGATGTCAATAATATATTCCTTGTAGGAGACCTCCATGAAGAGGTGTACATGAAGGAGTCAAGAATTAGAAATGTGTAACTCAAATTTGGTTGTAAGCTAAATAAGTCACTTTATATATTAAAGCAGGCCAGTAGGTAGTGGTATGTAATATCCAATAATCACCCACTTGCAGGCAATCTTGCTTAGATACTTGAAAACGGATCCAACCCTTGGCATCTATGTAACACCCCAAAAAAAAATCCTAAGTTAAATACCCGAACCTTTTTTATGAGTGTAATAATCATTTTCCTAGTGTGGTGAGTGCTTTGGATGTGAATCATGTTCATAAGAAACTCCTACCATCAAGTTAAGTCGCAAGCACCTCACCAAAGTAAGTTTTCATGTAAGACTAAATTAGTTTCAACTTCAATCGATCATTTCTCCTAAATTAAAAAGATTTAGGTGTCCTAGTACCCACCAAATTATAGGTTTTTGAGTCTTCTTTCCAACTCCACTAACCACGCATTAATCCGAGTTCGGAGTAAAAACTTATGGGCAGTTTACTGCAGTGCTGCCACTGATAATGGATGGGAATGACGAACCATGGTTCTGAACCACGGTCCATATTTCGACTCGTCGTTGCTGAACTGAACCTTAAAATTTTCATTTTTTAAAACTAATGTTTGGTTCACGACCTGTAGACCAAAACCATGGTCCGTAGAGTGACTCGTCATTTGTCAAAATTCAGCTTTCTTCCCTAAATTCCACGAGTGAGTCTACGACCCGTGTTTCATTCTACGAGTCCGTCCTGTTGACTCGTAGAATGACTTCTACAACTTAATTCCTAGACAGGAATGAAGAATGATGTCTATGGTCCATAGTTCAAATTACGGATCGTCTGTGACTCGTATAAGTTGGTTCTGAGGGCTTCATGATCCCCAGGAACTACGGCTCAGGTCTACGACTCGTCATTTCAATAACGGGTCCGTCCTGTTGAGTCGTGGTTTTGCTTCTGCAGCCTGACTCTTGGGACAGGAACGACGGGTGGAAACCACGAGCCGTGGTTTGATCTACATCTCGTGAAACCCATCCGTGGTTCCTGCAAGTCGACTTTTTCCATCTTTTTTCAAGCTTAAGTCCAAGGGTATTTTGTAATTTTCCACTCTTTTAACTCCTATACTAAGTCGTTTTAAGCCTATTTAGAAGGGTTTTTATTCCCACTTGGCCTAAGTTCTCTCCCATTCTTCCAATCAAGTTTCAAAAGAAGAAAAAGGAATTTCATCCTCTCAAGCTTCAAGCAAGGGTTTCAACTCCTAGACTCAAGCTCCAAGTTCAAGTCTCCTAAATCTTTCCAATTCAAGTGGGTTAGCTTCAATCAAGGTATGTGTGTATTCAATAAGGGGTTCCTTCACCCTTTTGCCCAAAACCCCAATCTTCTAAATTGAGCTTATGGATGTCTAAACTAGGGTGCTTACCCAATTCTTATGGGTCCTTCTAAAATTGTTTCCTCATGATTCTTCTATGGATTCTAACTCTAAATTGTATAATTTTGCATAAGTTTTTATGAGTGGTTTCTTATTCATGATTTTAAGGCTAATCCTTATCTAGTTTATGAAACTTGGGTTCTTATCCAAATTAAAAAAAAATTGATGGGCTTTATTTTAAAGTGTTAATTCATGACTTCTTATTCATTACTCATGTTTTAATTGTGGTTCCTTGAATGTTTACAAAGCTCATATGTTGATGATGAATTTTAGCATGATCTCAATGGTTTGCATATTTTCAAGAAAAATTGGCAAATTTAGACAACATGGCCTCTATTATCATGAAATTGCATGCCTAATTCTTCAAGCTATGAATTTAGAAAGAAAGGTATATTTTGAATTATGGCTATGCTAAGTTTAAGACTACGAATTGAAATTGCATGACATCAGATATGTTTTTATTCTTTTTCAACAGTTTTGGACATCAGATATGTCCCTATGTTTTATGAGAGGTTTGACATCCAGATATGTCTACCCAAGCTATGAACATATTTGACATCAGATATGTCATAAGTTATGATCAGTTTTGGCATCAGATATGCCCCAGTATTATATGAGCTATATGTATATATTTTGGGAGTAGTATTGAGCACCGAGTTGGATTGGGTGAGCATACTCCTTGTATATCCCAGAACTACGTGCCCTTGTAGGTTCTATGTCCCCTCTGTTGGGCATCAGTTTTAGTGATCACACCACAGGCATGCCTCTATACCCTGGAAAGGTATATTGGGTCCTTTCGATGGGGCGTATACATCGGATTCTATGTAGCTCACATGGTCTATGTCGGTTAGAGAACCTCCCACAGAAACAGTTTCAAGTTTAAAAATGTATTGACTCTTTGCTTTCAGATTTCAGACTTACTACTTATGATTATGTTTTTAGCTTATGATATTGCATTGAGTCATTACATTACAAATTTTACTATCACCACATGATTTCAGCTTCAAGGATAATTTAAGCATGTTTTATCACAAATTATGCATGATCTCAGCGTTAAACACGCTTTCAAGTATATTTTAGCATGACCTATGCATATCTCACATACTCGGTACATCATATACTACTGACGCATATCTTGTGCTGCATCCTTTGATGATGCAGATTCAGGTGTTCCTCCTCAGACCCGTGGCTAGAGCTTCCAGGCCACTTTCTGTCAACTGTTGGTGAGGCCTCTTAGATCGAGGACTAGTTATGTTCTTAGCCAGTGTTAGCTATTATATTTTTCCGCACTTTGAGTTAGCTAGGGTCTTGTCCTAGCAACTCTTTATGTCATGAGTAGAGGCTTTTCAGACATAGACAGCTTTTGAGTCTTTTTCTGGATTTTGTATTCCTATTTGACTTCATTATCCATTTATGCGATTCCAGATTTATCTGTTATGCTTCTGCTTATATTTTGTTATGCTTGAGAATGCTATGAAAAAGGGTTAGCTTGGGGCACTTGTGATCTCAAGTCCCGTGTTACGTCTAGGGGGTAACCTCGAGGCGTGACAATCTACCTGTCAAGTGATCTAGATTGTACAGTGAAGGCTTATTATGACTTTGACTAGGCATCATATCCTGATTCCAAAAATTAGTCCCTGTCAATTGGAAGTCTAAAAAGCAGGAGACTGTTTCCTTATTCTCTTCAGAAGCAAAATACATGTCATTGAGGAAGATGGTGGGGGAACTAGTATGGCTTCATAGACTATTTGCTCAATTGTCCATTTATAGTGCATCTCCTAGTGAAGTTTATTGTGATAGTAGTCATCAATACAAATAGCTCAAAATCCTATTTTTTACAAGCGTACTAAACACATTGAAGCCGACTATCATTTGTTAGAGATTAACATCAGGAAAGGCTCTTTTCTCTCAATCACATTATTACCAATGATCAATCGGCTGACATTCTTACTAAGGCTCTTATTGGGGTCAAACACACTATTGTCCTATGCAAGTTGGCTATGAGATCATCACCACCAACTTGAAGATGGGCATTGAAGTTACTTTCTCATTTTCCATTTATATGTACTTAAGTAATGTACTGGTTTCTTATTATGTTAGATTCGGTTAGAGTTAGTCAGTTAGCATTAGTGAAGATCTCCGTACAAGAAGTAGGAAGAGCATAATTGATTTCTTATCAATGATCTCATGGCTGCTAGAATGAAGATACGATTTTATAGCCCACTTAAACTTATGAAATGTATCTAATGAGGCTAGAATTTCTTTCGAAAAAGTGAAAGTGATTTGAATAATGCGGGTAACAATGGTGAAAAAATTAGTTTGAGAAAATTTAAAAAATTATAGGTAACAATGATTGTAGTAGAGAAAATTCTACCAACCGTGGAGTGATTTTTCGTGTGAGTCAAAGAAATTTGCCAAAGAAAGAGCCTGAAAGAGAGAAAAATTGGGTTGTAGTTGATCACCATTGTCACAAAGCCAAGCTTACGTCAATCAAAAAAAGTACTTTTAAAGAATAATAGAAATAGTTTTTTATTGGTGGGAAAGAAATTGATTTTTTAAGGTATTGCTAAAAAAGTTGCTAGTGTAAATTAAGATTCTATTCCTTAGAAGGACACTACTCTTGCATTATATGCGGGCAAAATATTGAAACGGTCTTTTCTAGTCGTAATTTGAATACATTTCTTTTCAAAGCATCATTAATCATTTGACAAATTTCTTGTTGAGATATAACAAAATAAAGATAACTTTATCATAGAGGTTGCCCAAATGATAAAGATCCTTCATCACTAATCTTGAGGTTGTGGATTCCAGTGACTGACTGAGAGCTTGGAGGGGTAAAAAAAAGGAAATAGAGAACTTTAATACAAGCTGACTTTAGAACTTTTAGGTCCTCCAACTCCTTTCACTTGGTCTTTGAGATCTGTTATTAGTTCTGATTCATTCTGTAAACCCTTTTCTGTACGAGAGAAAAAATAATAAAATAAGAAAAGCATTCTTGTGGTCTTCTTTTTAGTATTTTCTTTGGTTGCAGTAATATATAAATTACGGTTTTCAATTTCCATTAGGTCCTGTGAAAAAAGTAAAGATGATTAAAAAGATTCCGTTACCGGGAATCAAACCCGGGTCTCCTGGGTGAAAGCCAGATATCCTAACCGCTGGACGATAACGGATTTGTGGTTAATTAAGACCGGCACTGATATATCTTTACAAATGTTTCTCCACGTGTAGCAAGTTCTCCTCAACCAAATAGTTAAAACATTTTCCCTTACTCCTTTTAAGTTTTAGAAAATAAATTTGTGTTCCATTTGTTTTCTTATCGTTGTATGTCACTTTAATTTTCCCTTTCCAAAGCCCAATAATGGAGAAAGAGAATGAAAACAAAAGAAAAAAGAGAGAAATGGGGGTAAACCTTGGAGATTAGCCTAATTCTAAAAACATACCAGCTTATTTCTTAAATTTGTTAAATTTTGATGGATAAAGAGTTACACGATACTTATGTTAATGCCTTGATGGGAGGTATACAAATACTCGGTAGAATATGAGTTAAAGTCTATGTTGGATGGCGTAAAATTATGTGTTAATTAGAAAGATAGAGGGAGAAAATACAATAAGAAAAAAACTAGCTAGCAAGCTTGAAGTATTATTATCTGCTTGGGAGTCATTTCATTTAGAGACTATACGCAGGAACTAGGAATACAAGGATTAATAACACATGAATTATAATTCAGTTATTAATAATTTACGGATTGTAATGAAGGATTTTTTTTCTTTTTCAATATTTAGTTTGATATATCACAAATTAGTATACAATAAATAGTTTAAAATATTTATTTACTTCCTTAAAAAATTAAAGACTTTTTTTCACCATTAAGAAGTTAGTTTTGTCATTTTAGTTTTTTTAATACATGTATTACTAATTTTGGTATTTTTATTTTATATTCAATATTTTATATCTTTACACAAGATATATACACTATTTAGTTGGTTTATAATATTATATAATGGCTGAGCCAGAATTTTTACTAAGGGGTTCAAAATATCAAGAAGTCAAAATGAATTCAGCATCTACTATATATACATAAAAAATATTTTTAACCATGTATAAATAGTGTAATTTCTGTTGAAGGGGTTTTTGATGAACCCATTGGCTCTACCTAGCTCCATCCCTAATTGTATAAGAATATACGAACATTTTTGCGAAATAACTATTGGCCATGTGGTATAAGCTGAAAATGTGGCTATATGAGTGCAAAATACTATGTTGAACGGTATATTAGTTATTTTAAAAACTCTTAATTTATAACTTATCTTTGGTAATTAATACTCCCCCGTCCCATTTTAAATGGTACTCTTTTTGTCACGACCCAACCTATCGGGTCATGCCGGCGCCTACTCTAACCACCTAGATAGATGAACCCTCACCACCCGTCCAACAGGTAACTCGCGAAAATTAAAGTAAACCATTAATCAGTCTATTTTTATACATGAGAAATTCTTTTACAGAAATTTTTCATAAAATAGACGACTTAAAGAATTTGCGGAAAATCTTTATAACCTTTAAAAACACCCTCTCTAGGACCTAGTCTAAGTGGGTACAAGAGCTACTACAAGATTTATACAGAACATGTAAAAGAGACACAGCTTCCGTCATGGAATCGAAGGACAAAAGCTGCTGGAGATAACCATCGTCATGTACCTATGAAACATCACCAACCCTGCAACCAGACTATACCAAAAAGGTATAGCAAGAGTAGAGTCAGTACAACCACACGTACTGGTAGGCATCATCGGTCGACTCGAATCCACACATAACATCATATAGGAAAACAGGGAAAAACATGGGAAAAAAACATTATAGCTCCCTCCTTCACCTTTAACCTTGACCCTGACATCTAGGACTTCCCAAGTCTCACTCATAACTAGACTTCTCAAGGTCGCCTTGTCACCCAGACTTCCCAAGTCACCTTGTCACCTAGACTTCCCAAGTCACCTTGACACGTAGACTTCCCAAGTCACCTTTAACCTTTACCCCAGTCAACTACCTTGACTAAATACCCAGACTAAATCCGGCCCACTGCCCAACCAAATCACTTATACCCAAGTATTACCTACCATTTTTCGGACTTTCTCGGACCTCTAGGATAGCTTTACCACCTAGTTATATTAACCAATAATCACACCCAGACTTTTAGTCTTCCCCTATATTTACCAACCACATGCAATTCACCTAACAACCATTGACACCTTCAATGACCACCATAGAGCTATATCTAAATCCCTTCTTGGATCCACACCTAAGTGTTCAACATACTACCCCGATTTACACCAAGACCCATCATTAGCTTATTAACCATGATAATTCATGACCGTCATTATTACACTTAATGACATCAATTTATGAGCACATAACCTCTTTTAAATAGTCCGAACCCACCTGGATCCTCATCACACATCTAGTGTTAACATGACAAACCCGGTCTACTCCAAAACCAACTAATAACCAACATAATATAGTAACCCGGCCTACACCAAGACCAAACTAATAACATAATATATCAACCCGGCCTATACCAAGACCAAACGGATAATATACTATAACAACCCGGCATACACCAAGACCAAACTAATAACATAACATAGCAACCCGGCTTACACCAAAACCAAACTAATAACATAATATAGCAACCAAGCCTATACCAAGACCAAACTCACAATATACCATAACAACCCGGCCTACATCAAGTCCAAACTAATAACATAATATAGCAACCCGGCCTATACAAAGATCAAACTCACAATATACCATAACAACCCCGCCTACACCAAGATCAAATTAATTACATAATATAGCAACCCGGCCTACACCAAGACCAAACTCAATAGATATACAGGATTTCCAGTCACTCAAGAACCACCAACAAATATCACATTTTAATAAAATAGCCCGGTCCACTCACAAAACCAATAACAGTCAATACAATACAACAATATCAATGCAATAATGCAGTAAAATAAACCCGTACCAGGCGTGGTACCCGAGACAACCATTAGTATCCCATACCAGGCGTGGTACCCAAGATAACCATTTATTATACCCGTACCAGGCATGGTACCCGAGCCAACCGTTAGTATATCCTGTACCAGGCGTGGTACCCGAGCCAACCATTAGTATTATCCTGTACCAGGCATGGTACCCGAGCCAACCATTTGTTATACTTGTACCAGGCGTGGTACCCGAGCCAACCAAATGTCAATCAATCCATAGTCAAATAATAAACAAACAACTTATAAAAGCAACAAGCAACACACCGTTCAATCCACAGATTGTAAAACAGGACCCTTAGACATTCTAAACAATTCTTCTAAGCAATGCAATTCATACAAACACTTAGATAAGAGTACAAGAATATACAACATTCACAAGAATCGTAAGCCATCACCTGCCCTCTTGTTCGGGTATATAACTTAGCCTCGACCTCCGTCTGGAGGCCAAACAAACTCACCCTTTATTTACGAATAAAGAACGGTTTCCTTTTTAGCATAATTTAACAACCACATTGATTTTAGACTTGCATAAATAATAACAATGTGAATTACCACCCCTTAGTCCTTAGCAAAACCAACACTACTTATCATTCCCTTCGTATTCCCGAACCCTCACCTAGGAGTTTCCCATTTTCATACCTATTTAGTTATCCTTGGAATTCCCGGTTCCCCAAACCTTCCCGACATCCCAGTCCCTGAGTCATATCATTTTAGCATGCCAAGACAACATAAACAGCCCAAAATAGCTACAATCAATCCACAGCTCAATCTAACCAATCCTTAGCTCACTCATAACTAATACCAAATCCACTAGACTCCGTGCCCAGAGGCCTAAAACATAAAATCTCCATTTCGCTATATGATGAATACAGAATGTAAACAGGTTTAACTACTCATGAAAACCTAGCCTACCTGGGCACCAAACATCTGTAACCGTGCATTTCTGGCTCCTTGGAGGCGTTCCTGGCGGTCCTGCAGGCCCAAATCCATAGTTTCACGTCCTTTTTACCGAAATTCCTCCTCTCCATGGCTCACAAGCCTTGGAGCATCCTAGGAGGGTTTTTGAAATAGGTCTCATCTGTTTTGGGGCTAAATGGGAGAGAATGAAATTAAAAATCCATTTTTTGGGTTTTCTGGTCACGTCGCTCAACTATAGCAGTACCTCCGTAGCGGAGCCTACCGCTATAGCGGTGCTGACTCGCATTGACTTTAGCTGTAGCGGTAATTTCTTTGCTATAACGGAGGTCGCTATAGCAGTGTGCCAACCGCTATGGCGGTTGACACAAGATAGAAAGTCATAAAGTCCCTCAAAAGTGTCCATTTTACAACACACTTATTTTTTCGATGTTCCGGAACAACCTCTTCACGTCAACCTTGATTTCGAGAGCTCTACTTACCCGAATTTGATTCCGGAAAGTCCTCCGGACTCCTCTATGTCTTAGCTACAAGGAAAACTAGCTCAAACCAAGACATCTAACCCAATCCTTGCCTGATTTTCCCTAGACCCTACCTCGCTCCAAAACTGGTCGAGACTAGCCTAGCCCAAAATTTTCAACTCCTAAACCTAGAAGTTTTCTAACTCGAAACTTAGCACGAATGGTTTACCCATAACGAAAAACCTGGTTATTATAACAGATACCAATTTACCCATCGTTCATCCCCAAATAATCTCTACGGCGGAGGGAAATAACAAGCACGTCCCTCAATCTTAATACTCTACCATGATAGCGTAAATATAACCTTATGCAAACCACCGAAAACCTCCCAATCCCTTAGTATACCCAACTCAGCCAAAAATTTAACTCACTTCCGCTCTATCAAGGAATTCCTTCCTTCGAGCTGCACAAGGAAACTAGATTACCCCTCCCCGAGTGCCCAAGAAATACAGGGCCTCATCGAAACACCAGAGCGAAAGAAACTCAACGAATGACCCAAAATAATTTCCATGACAAGGGAACCAGATTCCACCATGGCGACCTCTTTTCCGCTATACCCAAACTTCTACTAACCCGAACTCCATTCCGGAAGCTTTCAACGGGGTATTATGCCCCTCAGTTATCATCCTATCACCTTACTCCTATCAATACTATACCCCAAGACACCATGTGTCTCTAAACCACACAACAACAAAATTTCCATTTTAATAACCCCACTCCTTCGATTGACCCTACCACTAAGGATTTTCAGCAATAAACCAGTCAATAATGACCCTCATAACATAGCCTATGAGCAGTGTCCAACACTACTCAGTCAATTACGGGTCATCTTGTCAAATTTCAGATGGGTGACTATACTCACCAATGGTCAATCACAATCTTATCAATACCCTAGGCTACCATGTCTACCCTTTCTTTTCTTGACGTATGGATGCTAAATTTCTGACAAATTCCCTTCTACGCGTACTATATTAGATAAATCATTGGTTTCCTTATTTTACAAAGCAATTCGCAGCTTAAAACTTGCTTTTACATTGCCCCCGGGAATGAATGAGAACAGGGGAAAACACGGTGAGGCTCCTGCCTTACGCATTTCCGCTATAGCAGTGGTCACTCTGCTATAGTGGTTCCGCCATAGCGGTTGGCTTCCGCTATAGCGGTCCCGATAGTAACAGTACAGAAAATTTTTAGTTCCAGCTAAATGCACTCATCCCCCTTCCCAGTTATCATTGTCTAAACCTGTAAATCCCGCCATGGTCTTAAACCACCCTCAAGACCATTCCCGGCATTATCGCATCACAAATCAACATGACACATCATGAAATACAAAGAAATCACAACAACATTTGCTTCCTAACAATATCTTCCCGCCATTACACACTAATGGCTTCCTTGTTCCCTTGGTTCCCAATCAAGTCCCGACTGTTCCGAAACTGGAGTTTCCCTACAGTCCACAATCCCTTTTTGTTCCCTTACCATCTATATAAATGGTAAGCCTATACCCGAATGTAATGCAAACAATTCCAATTAAGGCATATCACAATTTATTATTTAAAACAATCACAGTTTTCAAAGCTGGAAATAAATTTTCCTTAAGTTACAATCATGAGTTACCACAAAATTTTCCTTACCGCAGTTCCTGCCATTAAGGAATGATAGCTCTTTTTCCCCCATGGTTCCTAATCAATCCCGATTGTCCTGAAACTGGAGTTTCTCTACAGTCGTAAGCCTCGCCCCCTTACCATTTTTACCAATGGCAAGCCCGTTTCCAAAATGCAACACCACTTTACTCACAAATTTTAAGTACACATAAAAAGTAATTATCAACCAAAGCACACCAATTCAAATTATGACTCCTCCCGGACTAAAACATTCACAGCAAATCAAATAATTGCACACCACACATTTGCAGTCATTCAAACAACATCAATACTCATAAGCACAATCTCAAGTCTCAAGTTTAAACAGTCAATCAAATCAGTTTCATTAATTTTTATTCGCCTTATGGATAACAATTAGCCGATCCATCCATACCTTTACATAGCCTCCCCGAGTAGATACCAATCGGAACCTTCTTGGTTCCAATCCTTCTTTCTTGTTTGTCATACCCGAAGTGACATCCTTTACCTAATTGAGATACCAATTGGAATCGAGAGATACCAATTGGACTCAACCCATACAAGCAAGTAACGAAACCGCACGAGAAGGAATAAAAGAGGGGAGATGTTTCTTAGAATGCCTCATAGCTCCACAAAGATTAGATGTGGACGTGAACACATCAATCCATAGGACTCTATTCGACACATTGCTCTTGTACTGGGAGACCGGTAACCTAGGATCTGATACCATCTGTCACTACCCAACCTACCGGGTTGTCACGCCCCAAGGTTACCCCCTAGACGTAACACGGGACTCGGGACCATAAGGATCCCAAGCTAACCCTTGGCCATAGCATTCTTAAGCATAACAAAAGATAAGCGGAAGCATAATATGTAAATCCAATAAGGAAACATCAATAAGGGTCTAAGATCCACATAACATACAATATCCAAAAAGGGAACTCGAATACAAACTATGTCTGAAAGCCTCTAGTCATAACATAAGAGTTGCTAGGACAAGACCCTAATAAACTCGGAGTATAAAAGTAAAGCTAACATAAGGAAAAGCACAACTAGTTCTCAAACCATGAGGACTCACCATAGCTGACTAAGGAAGTGGCCTGAGACTCTAGCCACGAAGCTGAGAAGGGGTACCTGAGTCTGCATCATAAAAGATACAGTGCAATATGTGTTAGTACTATAGAATGTACTAAGTATGTGAGCGATGCATAAGTAAAGAGAACGTGTTTTAAAAGGGTACTTAAACATAATTCATACGTAGTAGAGTATAATGAAAACCTAAATCATAAGGCAAAAGACAACTTCAAGATGATGTTCCATAAGAAGGTTCATAAAGCTTAGAAAACTTGAAAACATAACATACGGGAGTTTCTTATAACAGATATGAGACCACGTGAGTTACATGGAATCTAACTGTATAACCCCAGTTAGCAAAGCTGACTTTGAACCCTGCCAAGGAACAAGTCACCATACCTAACTATATAACCCTAGTTGGCAAAGTTGTACTATGCCCCGCTAAGGCAAGGACAACATACATAAAGACGTGGATCCACTCTCACAAGCCTTTAAGGCACATTTCATATCATATAATGACCTACGCTGGCAACGTAGTTTATGGGACTAAGGGTACTCTCACCCCCATCCTCTCGGTGCTAAATACTACTCTCAAAACATGCATACATATAGCTCATAATCATGAAGGCATACTCTCATGCCAAATCTTATTTATAAGGGCATACTCTCATGCCAAATCTTATACATAAAGCATGAAAACACATCGGGTATCATGCAACTTTCATTATCATGCAACTTTCATATCATAGTTCATAAGCTTAGCATAGACATAATTCAAAAACATGCTTTTCTTTCTAAATTCATACTTGAAGAATTAGGCATGCAATTTCATAAATACATAAAGGCCATGATATCTAATCATGCCAAGTTTCTCTTGAAAACATGTAATTTCATAGTTTCATGCTAAAAATCAAATTTTATGCTTGGGATTTTAAAACCAACAAGAGAATCATACTTAAATCATGAGTAATCGAGAGGAAACCATGAATTTAAACATAGAAACTGATTTCATAAATTTTCCCCAATTTAAATCAAAACCCTAATTTCATAAGTTAATATTTCAACATAAGAATTGGGGATTTTGGGCACAAGGGTGAAAGGAACCCTTTGTTAAAAACCCACATACCTTGGTGGAAGATTACCCACTTGATTGGAAAATAATAAGGAGACTTGACTTGGAGCTTGGAGACTTGAGCTTGAGAGCAACTTTCCTTTTTGAGTGAAGAATGATGAACTTAAGAGGGACTTAGGGTAATATGGGTGAAAACTGTTCTAAAAGTTGTCAAAACAACTTCACTTAATACATAATAGGGTGGGAAATGACCAAAATTCCCCTGGACTTAATTTAAGAAAAGCTGGAAAACTTGCCGTCCAGAAGGACGGACCATCTAAGGGAACCGTGGTTTGACTGAAAGAGTCTGGGGGCTACTAGACCTCAGGGATTACGGTTGGAATGACGACCCGTCGTCCAGAAGGACAGGCCGTTAGTCGACTCATCATTTCTGGCACTTGGAAGATAGGTTTCTGAACTTAGGACTATGAGTACCAGGAAAGCTGAGAAGATGGTCTGTCGTCCAGAAGGACGGACAGTTCTTGGACTCGTCATTTATGGGACACTCTGAGGGGTCTTCTGGAGATGGGACGACGGGAGCACAGGACAGGCTCGTGCTTCCAAATGATGGATCGTCGTCTGAGCCATCATCTCTGGAAACTTGAAATTTTCTGAGATTTTTAACTTAGATAGCTGGATACTTACACGGGGTATTACAATATCTCCCCCTTGGGATCATTCATCCTCGAATGAAGGCTCATCAAGGACAATTGAGGGAAAACAGCCCAACCAAACATCAAAACATAGAAATCAAGGGGTAATAAAAAAACTTGCACTTTTCAACTTGAAAACATGATCAACTAACTTCATAATGCTAAACTCGTGAGAGGAACTGACGGAGTAGAATCGGAGGGACATACTAAGGAGGAAACTAGTACCTCGAGCTGGAACTGAATCGGAAGGAAAGAGATTAGGATATTTGGCCTTCATGGCCTCTTCCGCTTCCCAAGTAGCACCTTCAACAAGCTGATTCCTCCAAAGGACTTTTGCCGAAGCGACTTCTTTGTTCTGTAACCTCCGAATCTGATAATCAAGAATCTCCATGGGAACCTCCTCATACGTGAGACTATCCTTCACACCCACATCTTCCAAAGAAACAACCAAGCTTGGGTCACCAACACACTTCTTCAACAAGGAAACATGGAAAACTGGGTGAACCGCTGGCAACTCCAACTCATAAGCAACACTACCAACTCTCCTCGAAATCCAATAAGGACCTACAAAATAGGGACTGATCTTTCCTTTATTTCCAAACCTCATCACACCCTTCATGGGTGACACCTTAAGGAAAACCCAATCATCAACTTTAAATTCTAACTCCCTTCTCATCACATCCGCATAAGATTTCTGTCGACTCTGAGCGGTCTTCAACCTTTCCCGAATAAGCTAAACTTTCTCCATGGTCTCGTGCACAGAATCTGGACCAATCAAGGCTGCCTCACCAAACTTGAACTAACCAATAGGATACCTACACCTCCGTCCATAAAGTGCCTCATATGGAGCCATCTGGATGCTAGAGTGGAAACTGTTGTTGTAGGCAAACTCAATAAGAGGTAAGTGATCATCCCAATTTCCTTTGAAGTCAATAACACAAGCCCTCAACATATCCTCCAAAGTCTGAATAGTATGCTCGGCCTGGACATCCTTATGAGGGTGAAAAGTTGTGCTAAGCTTCACCTTAGTACCAATACCTTTCTGAAACGATCTCCAAAACGGAGATGTAAACTGGGGACCTCTATCCGAAATGATAGACAAGGGAACACCATGCCATCGGACTATCTCCCGAATGTAGAGTCTGGCATAATCATCCACTGTATCCGTAGTCTTAACAGCTAAGAAATGGGATGACTTGGTCATCCGATCGACAATCACCCAAATAGAATCATGCTGCCTTCGAGTACGAGGCAAACCCGTAATAAAGTCCATATTGATTGCTTCCTATTTTCAAGTGGGATGATCAACACCCTGAAGCATACCACCTGGCCTTTGATGTTCCACCATTACCTGTTGACAGTTGGGACACTTAGCCACAAACCCGGCTATGTCCTTCTTCATACCATTCCACCAAAAGACTTCTCGTAGATCACGGTACATCTTAGTGGCACCCGAATAAATGGAGTATCTAGAACCGTGAGCCTCAGACAAAATCTATTGTCTTAATCCATCTACATCTTGCACACATAATTGACCCTGGTAACGAAGCACACCATCTCCCCCTTGGGAGAAAACCTCGATCTTTTGATGACTCACTGCACCCTTAAGCTGAAGTAGAACGGGATCTTGGTCTTGCTTGGATTTCACCTCAGCTACCAAGGATGATTCGGCACCATTAGTCACAATCACACCACCTTCGGTCGAGTCCATAAGGCAAACTCCCAACTGAGCAAGCCTATGAACTTCTTTAACCAATTCCTTCTTTCCATCTTCAATTAAGGCCACACTACCCATGACAATCTACTCAAAGCATTTTCCACAACATTGGCTTTACCCGGGTAGTAAAGCACACTCATATCATAATCCTTAAGGATCTCAAGCCATCTCCTTTGTCATAAATTCAACTCCTTTTGAGTGAACATATATTAAAGACTCTAATGATCGGTGAAAACATCCACATGCACACCATACAAATAACGTCTCCAAATCTTCAAAGCAAAAACCACGGCCGCTAGCTCAAGATCATGAGTAGGGTAGTTCTTCTCATGCACCTTAAGTTGTCTCAAGGCATAAGCAATCACCTTGCCCCGTTGCATCAAAACGCAACCCAAACCAATTCTGGAGGCATCACAGTACACAACAAAATCATCAAGGCCCTCGGGTAGAGCCAATACTGGAGTTGTAGTCAATCGAGTCTACAATTCCTGAAAACTTTTCTCATAAGAGTCGGACCACTGAAACTTAACCTTTTTCTGAGTCAATCGGGTCAATGGGGAAGTAAGGGAGGAAAACCCTTCCACAAATCTCCTATAGTAACCAGCCAAACCCAAGAAACTCCTAATATCTAATGGGGAAGTGGGTCTAGGCCAGTTCTTTACCGCCTCAATCTTTTGAGAGTCAACCTGAATACCATCTTTAGTCACAATATGACCCAGAAAAGCAATAGACTGCATCTAAAACTTGCACTTGCTAAACTTTGCAAATAACTGTTTATCCTTGAGAGTTTGCAACACAACCTTCAAGTGATTCGCATTCTCCTCCTCACTCCGAGAGTATTGAGGATATCATCAATGAAAACAATCACAAACATATCCAAATACTGTTTGAACACATGGTTTATCAAATCCATAAAAGCTGTAGGAGCATTCGTTAGACCAAAGGATATGACGACAAACTCATAATGACCATACCTTGTCCTGAAGGCTGTCTTCGGGATATCACATTCCCGAACCCGAAGCTGATGATCTAAGGTCGATTTTGGAGAAGAAACTAGCACTCTGAAGTTGATCGAACAAATCATCAATCCTAGGAATGGGATACTTATTCTTGATTGTGACCTTGTTCAATTGACGTAGTCAATACACATTCTAAGAGAACCATCTTTATTCCGAACAAACAAAACTAGGGCACCCCAAGGTGAAATACTAGGCCTGATGAAACCCTTATCAAGCAAGTTTTTCAGCTGGTCTTTCAACTCCTTAAGTTCCGCGAGGGCCATTCTATAGGGAGGAATAGAGAGAGGATTCATATCCGAAAGAAGATCTATCCCAAAGTCAATTTCTCGCTTGGGAGGGACTCCGGGAAAATTATCGAGGAACACTTCTAGGAATTCATTCACAATAGGAACAGACTGAATAGTCAGGGTCTCGGACTCTGTGTCCATAACCCGAACTATATGATAGACATAACCCTTAGAAATCATCTTCCAAGCCTCAAGATAAGATATGAAATGATCCTTCCAAGAAGAGGAATTTCCTTGCCATTCTAGGACAGGTTCATTAGGAAACTTGAAACTAACCACACGAGTACGGCAATCAACTGAGGCATAACATGCATACAACCAATCCATATCGAGAATGACATCAAAATTAGTCATCTCCAACTCTACTAAATCCGCTGAAGTGACTCTATGAAGGACTGAAATAGGGAAATTTCGATAGACTCTTTCGGCTAGGACTGACTCACCAACAGGAGTAGAAACATGAAAGGGTTCTAAAAGCAATTCAGGACGGATCTCGAACTTACAAGCCACATAAGGGGTTATAAAAGATATGGATACACCGGGATCTAACAAGGCATACACATCAAGAGAGAAGACTTTTAACATACCGGTAACCACATCTGGTGAACTCTCCTGGTCCTGACAGGAGGACATAGATAAAGATGGTTCTGGCCCTGACCACCAGAACTAGAACCTGCGCCCTATGGGGCTGGTCTACCACCTGAAGCTGTTGAGGTAGACTGAGTCCTACCACCTCCCTGCCCCTTTCTAGCTGAAGGGCAATCCTTGATATGATGCCCAGCCTGACCACAACCAAAGCAACCACCTGAACCGGCCAAACACTCGCCAACATGATTCTTCTTACACTTAGCACAAGATGGGTAGGAGGGTCCCTTAGTAACACTACCCTGAGACTGGGAATAAGAACCATATCCTCTACCACCCTGATCATGACGAGGCTTCTGAGCTTGGGTAGGAGCACTAGCAGAAGAGTGAACCAGACCTGATGACTTCTTCTGGAAAGAAGAGCGATGTCCACCTCTGAACCTGTGATGACCAAAACTTGATCCCTCAGATCTAACCCTCTTGTTCTCCCTAGCCATCTCCTTAAGCTTATCACCCTCAATCTGACGGGCATGAGTTATGAGACGAGAGATTTTCATGTCACTCAACAACAAGGCAGACCTACACTCCTTCTTCACTATATCAGAAACACCATAGATGAACTTGCTAATTTGATCATGCGGGTCTGCTACCATGGAGGGGGCATATCTAGACAACTGAGTGAACTTCAAACTATACTCTTGCACCGACATCGAACCTTGCCTCAAGTTCACAAATTCTTCCACCTTCGCTTGCCTCAACTCACGGGGAAAGAACCTATCAAGAAAGGCTCTCTCAAAACACTCCCAAGTTGTGAGGATCGCATCCCTCACTCTAGCCTCTTTCCATTGCGTGAACCAAATATGAGCCACATCCTTGAGTTGATAGGATGCAAGCTCAACACAATCAACACCCGCTACTTGCATCACCTCAAAGATCTTCTTCACTTCATCAACAAAGTTGAGCGGGTCTTCTCCCACTTTCGAACCCCAAAACACTGGTGGTTTCATACGTATAAAGTCACGAACTCGGGCCGCTACCCAACCTTGAGGAAGAGCGGGGGCAGGAGCCTGTTGATTTGTCAAAGTCTGAGCTAGTAAGTGAATAGCATTCCTAAACTCATCATTCATGACATTGGGAACTGGAACTTGAGGAGCGGCATTTCGAGTGGCTCGGGGAGGCATAGCACGTCGAGGAGGCATAATCTGAAACGCATAAGATAAGGATTAGAGAAATATTAGACTTAAGCTCTATTGCACGATGTGATCATGAAAGAAGTGAAGTTTTTCTAAGACACCTCATAGCTTCCTCTTCATATGTGTGGAACGCTTCACACACATGAGAAGGACTCTACTCGATGCGGCTTTCAGACATCCTAGGACTCTTGAACCTGAGGCTCTAATACCAAGTTTGTCACGCCCCGAGGTTACCCCCTAGACGTAACACGGGACTTAGGACCACAAGGATCCCAAGTTGACCCTTGGCCATAGCATTCTCAAGCATAACAGAAGATAAGCGGAAGCATAATATGGAAATCCAATAAGGAAACATCAATAAGGGTCTAAGAGCCACATAACATACAATATCCAAAAAGGGAACTCGAATACAAACTATGTCTGAAAGCCTCTAGTCATAACATAAGAGTTGCTAGGACAAGACCCTAGCTAACTCGGAGTATAAAAGTAAAGCTAACATAAGGAAAAGCACAACTAGTCCTCAAACCATGAGGACTCACCACAGCTGACTAAGGAAGTGGCGTGAGACTCTAGCCACGAAGCTGAGAAGGGGTACCTGAGTCTGCATCATAAAAGATGCAGTGCAATATGCATTAATACTATGGAATGTACTAAGTATGTGAGCGATGCATAAGTAAGGAGAACATGTTTTAAAAGGGTACTTAAACATAATTCATACGTAGTAGAGTATCATGAAAAGATATCAACATGAAAAGCTAAATCATAAGGCAAAAGCCAACTTCAAGATGATGTTTCATAAGAAGGTTCATAAAGCTTAGAAAACTTGAAAACATAACATACGGGAGTTTCTTATAACCGACATGAGACCACGTGAGCTACATGGAATCTAACTGTTATAACCCCAGTTAGCAAAGCTGACTTTGAACCTTGCCAAGGAACAAGTCACCATACCCAACTATATAACCCTAGTTGGCAAAGCTGTCCAATGCCCCGCTAAGGCAAGGACACCATACATAAAGACGTGGATCCACTCTCATAAGCCTTTAAGGTACATATCATATCATATCATGACCTACGCTGGCAACGTAGTTTATGGGACTAAGGGTACTCTCACCCCGTCCTTTCGGTGCTAAATACTACTCCCAAAACATGCATACATATAGCTCATAATCATGAAGGCATACTCTCATGCCAAATCTTATTCATAAGGGCATACTCTCATGCCAAATCTTATACATAAAGCATGAAAACACATCGGGTATCATGCAACTTTTATATCATAGTTCATAAGCTTAGCATAGCCATAATTCAAAAACATATTTTTCTTTCTAAATTCATACTTGAAGAATTAGGCATGCAATTTCATAAATACATAATGGCCATGATATCTAATCATGCCAAGTTTCTCTTGAAAACATGCAATTTCATAGTTTCATGCTAAAAATCAACTTTCATGCTTGGGATTTTAAAACCAACAAGAGAATCATACTTAAATCATGAGTAATCAAGAGGAAACCATGAATTTAAAAATAGAAACTGATTTCATAAATTTTCCTCAATTTAGATCAAAATCCTAATTTCATAAGTTAATATTTCAACATAAGAATTGGGGATTTTGGGCACAAGGGTGAAAGGAACCCCTTGTTAAAAACTCACATACCTTGGTGGAAGATTACCCACTTGATTGGAAAAGAATAAGAAGACTTGACTTGGAGCTTGGAGACTTGAGCTTGAGAGCAACTTACCTTTTTGCGTGAAGAATGATGAACTTAAGAGGGACTTAGGGTAATATGGGTGAAAACCCTTCTAAAAGTAGTCAAAACGACTTCACTTAATACATAATAGAGTGAGAAATAACCAAAATGCCCCTGGACTTAATTTAAGAAAAGCTAGAAAAATTGTCGAAGTCAGTGACCACGGGTTGGATGACGGTCCGTTGTCCAGAAGGGCAGACCGTCTAAGGGAACCGTGGTTTGACTGAAAGAGTATGGGGGCTACTGGACCTCAGGGATTACGGTTGGAATGACGACTCGTCGTCCAGAAGGACGGGCCGTCCATCGACTCGTTATTTCTGGCACTTGGAAGATAGGTTTCTGAACATAGAACAACGAGTATCAGGAAAGCTGAGAAGATGGTCCATCGTCTAGAAGGATGGACCATTCTTGGACTCGTCATTTCTGGGACACTCTGAGGGGTCTTCTGGAGATGGGACGACGGGAGCACAGGACAGGCCCGTGCTTCCAAATGATGGATCATCATCTAAGCCATCGTCTCTGGAAACTTGAAATTTTCTGAGATTTTTAACTTAGATAGCTGGATACGTGCATGGGGTATTCAACGGGCCGTGCGGGTGCCAGCTCTAATCACCTAGATAGACGAACCCTCACCACCCGTGCAATAGGTAACTCGCAAAAATTAAAGTAAACCATTATTCAGTCCATTTTATACATGAGAAATTCTTTTACAGAAAATGTTCATAAAATAGACAACTTAAAGAATTTGCGAAAAACCTTTAAAACCTTTAAAAACACCTTCCCTAGGACCTAGTCTAAGCGGGTACAAGAGCTACTACAAGATTTTTACAGAACATGTAAAAGAGACACAACTTCCGTTATGGAATCGAAGGACAGAAGCTGCTGGAGATCACCATCGTCATGTACCTATGAAACATCACCAACCCTGCAACCAGACTATACCAAAAAGTTATAGCAAGAGTAGAGTCAGTACAACCACACATACTGGTAGGCATCATCGGTCGACCCAAATCCACACGTACCATCATATAGGAAAATAGGGAAAAACATGAAAATAAACATTATAGCTCCCTCCTTCACCTTTAGCCTTGACCCTGACATCTAGGACTTCCCAAGTCTCACTCATAACTAGACTTCTCAAGGTCGCCTTGTCACCCAGACTTCCCAAGTCACCTTTAACCTTTACCCCAGTCAACTACCTTGACTAAATACCCAGACTAAATCCGACCCATTGCCCAACCAAACCACATATACCCAAGTATTACCTTTCATTTTTTGGACTTTTCCGGACCTCTAGGACAGCTTTACCACCTGGTTATATTAACCAATAATCACACCCAGACTCTCAATCTTCCTCTATATTTACCAACCACATGAAATTCACCTAACAACCATTGACACCTTCAATGACCACCATAGATCTACATCTAAATCCCTTCTTGGATCACATAACCCGGGCCCTCCAAGGGTCCTCTATCCACACCTAAGTGTTCAACAGACTACCCCGGTTTACACCAAGACTCATCCTTAGCTTATTAACCATCATAATTCATGACCGTCATCATTACACTTAATGACATCAATTTATGAGCACATAACCTCTTTTAAATAGTTCAGACCCACCCGGATCCTCCCTCACATATCTAGTGTTAACATGACAAACTCGGTCTACTCCTAGACCAACTAATAACCAACATAATATAGTAACCCGGCCTACACCAAGACCAACTCACAATATACTACAACAACCCGGCCTACACCAAGACCAAACTAATAACATAATATAGCAACCCGGCCTATACCAAGACCAAACTCACAATATACCATAACAACCCGGCCTACACCAAGACCAAACTAATAACATAACATAGCAACCCGACCTACACCAAGACCAAACTAATAACATAATATAGCAACCCAGCCTATACCAAGACCAAACTCACAATGTACCATAACAACTTGGCCTACGCCAAGACCAAACTAATAACATAATACAGCAACCAGGCCTATACCAAGACCAATCTCACAATATACCATAATAATCCGGCCTACACCAAGACCAAATTAATAACATAATATAGCAACCCGGCCTATACCAAGACCAAACTCAATAGATATAACAGGATTTTTGGTCACTCAAGAACCACTAACAAATATCATATTTCAATAAAACAGTTTGGTCCACTCACAGAACCAATAACAGTCAATGCAATACAACAATATCAATGCAATGATGTAGTAAAATAAACCCGTACCAGGCGTGGTACCCGAGCCAACCGTTTGTATCCCGTACCAGGCGTGGTACTCAAGCCAACCATTTATTATACCCGTACCAGGCGCGGTACCCAAGCCAGCCGTTAGTATATCATGTACCAGACGTGGTACCCGAGCCAACCGTTAGTATTATCCCATACCATGCGTGGTACCCGAGCCAACCGTTTGTTATACCCGTACCAGGCGTGGTACCTGAGTCAACCGAATGTCAATCAATCCACAGTCAAATAATGAACAAACAACTTGTAAAACCAACAAGCAACACACCGTTCAATCCACACACTGTAAAACAGGACCCTTAGACATTCTAAATAATTCTTCTAAGCAATGTAATTCATACAAACACTTAGATAAGAGTACAAGAATATACAATATTCACAGGAATCGTAAGCCATCACCTACCCTCCTTTTCAGGTATATAACTTAGCCTCGACCTCCATCTGGAGGCCAAACACACTCACCCTTTATTTACGAATAAAGAACAGTTCCCTTTTTAGCATAATTTAACAACCACATTGATTTCGGACTTGCATAAATAATAACAATGTGAATTACCACCCCTTAGCCCTTAGCAAAACCAACACTACTTATCATGCCCTTTGTATTCCCGAAACCTCACCTAGGAGTTTCCTATTTTAGTTATCCTTGCAATTCCCGGTTCTCCGAACCTTCCCGACATCCCAGTCCCTGAGTCCTATGATTTTAGCATGCCAAGACAACATAAACCACCCAAAATAGCTACAATCAATCCACAGCTCAATCCAACCAATCCTTAGCTCACTCATAACTAATACCTAATCCATCAGACTCTGTGGCCTAAAACATGAAATTTCCATTCCGCTATACAATGAATACAGAATGTAAACATGTCTAACTACTCATGAAAACCTAGCCTACCTGGGCTCCAAGCAGCTGTAACCATGCATTTCTGGCTCCATGGAGGCGTTCCTGGCGGTCCTACAGGTCGAATCCGTGGTTTCGCATCTTTTTTACCGGAATTCCTCCTCCCCATGGCTCACAAGCTTTGGAGAAGCCTAGAAGGGTTTTTGGAATAGCTCTCGTCTATTTTGGGGCTGAATGGGAGAGAATGAAATTAAAAACCCATTTTCTGGGTTTTCTGGTCACGTCGCTTTGCTATAGCGGTACTGCCGTAGCGGACCCTACCGCTATAGCGGTGCTGACCTGCGTTGACTTCTGCTGTAGCGGTAATTTCTCCGCTATAGCGGAGGTCGCTACAATGGTGTGTCAACCGCTATGGCGGTTGACACGGGATAGAAAGTCGTAAAGTCCCCCAAAAGTGTCCATTTTACAACACACTTATTTTCCCTATGTTCCGGAACAACCCCTTCACGTCAACCTCGATTTCGGGAGCCGTACTTACCCAAATTCAATTCCTAAAAGTCTCTCAGACTCCTCTATGTCTTAGCTACAAGGAAAACTATCTCGAACCAAGACATCTAACCCAATCCTTACCCGGATTGCCCTAGACCCTAGCTCGCTCCAAAACCGGTTGAGGCTAGCCTAGCCCAAAAATTTCATCTCCCAAACTCGGAAGTTTTCTAACCCGAAACTTGGCACGAATGGTTTACCCGTAACGACAAACCTGGTCGTTACTTTCTTTTTTTGGTCTGTCCTAAAAAGAATGTCAGCTTACTATAATTAGAAATAATTTAATTTTAAAATTCTCCTTTTACCCTTAATGAAATGAATTACAGCCACACAAATATCTAAGGATTGTTTTAGATTACTAGTTTCAATAATCTTCCTTTTTTTCTTAAATACCGTGTCAAGTCAAACGGTATCACATAAGATGAGACGGAGGGAGTATTGTTTGATGTAAACGTGAGGCACGAGTAAATTTCAACCATGCATCGATTCCCACAATCTCTTGTTAAGCCATGCCAAGATTCAATTGTCCGACCTAAATAATGTACGATCCCAATTTAATTTGTCTCATCTCTTTGGCTGGCCATTACTTTATTAAAGTGTGTATATGATAAGTTGATCCAATATTCTCTAGAATTAATAAAAGTGATGTCCATTCAGTCCATGTTACTAATGAAGTTGCAGAAAATTTTGCTGCTAGAAAGTTGCAATACGCAAAGCAAATAAAAGTGTCTATGCTAACTACTGTCCTTTTATCTTTGATAGTCACTCCCACTACTTTTGGCTCAAACTGTTCATGCATATAGAGTTAATTTTTCTTAAAGTTAGATTTATATTGTTTACACCCCATTCTCCACATGGATTAGCTGGTGGCAGGGTGCCAAGGATTAGTAATAATGTAGACCCAACAATACTAGATTGAGACCGTTCATGGCATTAAGTGACCAAATATGCATATATTGCAATAAGTCATAGCTGAAAAAGTATTTTAGTAAGCTTCATGGTTAGCTGACAGAATGAGTCCAAACACATATAATTCGTTTAATCCGTCCAAAATTTTATGAGTTTGGTTCATGATAATTTATTTAATTTAATATTGGGTCAACTTTCAACTCATTTCAGCTTGCTCCATTTAAAATAAGGGATAATTTCGTATATATACAATAAAATAATTAGTTTACGATAAATATAGTCATATTTTTATTTACATAAAAAATAACCAAAAGTTTTAAAAAATGTGAATTTTAGCCACGGTTCACCCGTGGCTAAAATCGTGCTAATAATAACTGCATTTTTGGTAGTGAGTATTGCTACTATATACACGACTTCTAAATGTATTTCTCGCATTAAAAAATAGAAACAACGTGATGGAGCAAATTTCTACCCCTTTCATTCAGGTGACAAAAATCTTCATAAAAATGGTCATGTATATGTAATGTATATAAAATGTGTATATAATGTATCGATATTGTATAAATAGTTATGCAATGTATCGATGTTGTATAAATAATGTATAATTGTGTATAATGATGTATAGCTATGTATCAAAGATGTATATACATCCATATGCAGTGTTTATATAATACATATACATTATATAAATAGTTATGTAATATATGAATATTGTATAAATAGTTATGCAATGTATCGATATTGTATAAATAATGTATAATCGTGTATATATGATGTATATCTATGTATCAAAGATGTATATACATTTATATGCACTGTTTATACAATACATATACATTATATAAATAGTTATGTAATGTATCGATATTGTATAATGAAATGAAGATTCAGAAACTTTTTCAAAATCTTCAAAAATAAAAAAATAAAATTTATTTAAACAAGGAAACAAGGACAAATTTATCCTTGGACTATCTAAAATTGAGCAATTTTGTTTAACTTTTGATCTAATATTACCCATTAGGAACAAGTCTCAATTTTTCCTTTAACCCCTTATGGAACTCACATCTGAAGGTAATTTTAAACCATAGTCAAAAGTAAGGTAAATGTGAGCCCAAAGAAAATGGACAAGTATCATGCTAGAGCTCTGTTAGTAACAAGGAAAATATGAGTTAATTTGCTGACGACAAAGGCATAAGTAGATCAAAAGTGTAAGACGGAGGGCAAACTTGAGCCATTTTGAATACTACAAGGTTAAATTTGAATGTGTTGCCTTCACGCAATTACTTCTTGTAAGAAGAGGAAAATTGCAAGCTCCAAATTCAATATTCAAAACAAAGGAAATAATTTTGAGAATCGGCAACTTTTTTAGCTGGTGAGCTGAAATTTCTATGGATATTCCCCTTGTTTCTATTTCTGTTTGTTTATTTTTTCCATTTTGCTCCCTGTATTTGTTTCAGCATAAGCACATGGTAATTGGGGTGCAGCTCTAATATCTTTCCATGAAATAAAGGGTGAAATTAGATCAGGCTTAAATTCAAGTACAACAGCTATTAAGGAACTTGGTTTGCAATTTCTTTCAATCCCGTCCAACTCAAAATCTCTTCTAAACAGTCCTAAATTTTAGATATGAGGTTCTTTCAATATTTTGATTATTTTGATATATAATTCGCTCAAAACTATTTACCTTTATGGTATGTCAAATTTTAAAGAAAAGGAAAGCGACGAAGAAGAAGAAGGAGGAGGAGGAGGAGGAGTTTAGATATGAGGTTCTTTCAATATTTTGATTATTTTGATATATAATTTGCTCAAAACTATTTACCTTTATGGTACGTCAAATTTTAAAGAAAAGGAAAGCAACGAAGGAGGAGGAGGAGGAGGAGGAGGAGGAGAAGAAGGAGAAAAAGGAGGAGAAGCAGAAGAAGGAGAAGGAGAAGAAGAAGGAGAAAAAGGAGGAGAAGCAGCAAAAGGAGAAGGAGAAGAAGAAGGAGAAAAAGGAGAAGAAGGAGAAAAAGGAGGAGCAGAAAAAGGAGAAGCAATAGCAGGAGGAGGAGGAGAAGGAAGAAGAAGAGAAAGGTTGAGTGGATGTGCCCGAACTGTACAAATTTACGTATTTTGGGCTATTTCGGATAATTTGAAGTAAGTTGGGGTAAGTTGGGCCAATTTGGGTGTAATAAGTTTGATGGACTGATAGTCTATCTTATTATCCTTAAAATAATTCTGAGTTGAGTCCAGTTATATCCCACTTTAACCCGCTTCTTTAATGGCTAAGATTTTCTTTAAGAAAACAAATTCCTTTAAAATTAAGAAAATGATTTCTTTGATGAAACAAGATCTCACACCCACCCCACCTTACCCCACCCCCCACCGCCACCCTAATTTTTTTTTAATTTTTTTTACCCCACCCCTTCTCCACCTCCTACATCCACCCCGTTCCCCCTCATTTTTTTAGTTTTTTTCTATCCCACCCCCAACCTACATCCACCACCCCGCCTACTCATACCCCACCTACACCACCCCTACTCATTATTATCCTACCCCCAATCGAAAATATTTTCTAGAAAAATAAGTTGTTTCTTACTTTTTATCTTATGTTCGATATACAAGTAGAAAATGGGGGTGGGGTGGGGTAGAAAAAAAATTTAAATATTTTTTAAAAGAACAATATTTTTTTAAAATTGGTTGTGGATTGGGGTGGGGTATGGGGGTGGGGGTGGAGTGGTGTAGCATTTTATTTTTTTAAAATTAAAAAGTTTTAAAATAATTGTGGTGGTGGTAGGGGTGGGTGGGGTGGAGGTGAGTGATAATAGTATAATAGTACAAAAGTATGTTAGTATAATAGTATTGTTTAGATTAAGCAGGTCAAATTGGGTGGGTCATGACTCAACTCAATTTTTAGTCCAATTTAGCCCAAAATAAATTTGAGCGGGTCATAACCTAACTGGATTATAATTCAGCCTATTTTAACCTCTCCAAATTGATTAATGAATTTCAATATTATTTTTAAATTGTTTAAAAGTGAAAAATAGTCAATTATAACTATTAGAAACATGGGGGTGAAAATTAGAGTTTCGAAATTTGAATTCCTCCCACTCTTCTTTACCTTTTCATCTTATTTTCTCCTTCTCTTCTTTCTCTTCTTTACCTTTTCATCTTATTTTCTCCTTCTCTTCTTTCTCCTTCTTTGTTTTCTTTCTTCTTCCTTCTTTCTGTCACGTTTTTTCTTCTTTCTCCTCCTCATCCTCCTCCTTCTTCTTCTTCATCGTCGTCGTTGTCGTCTTCCTCTTCTTCATCATATCTTCTTCTTCTCCTCTTATTTTATGGAGAAAAATTGAATATATTTTTTCAAGTCATTGAGTTTTTTTTTACAGAAATTAAATTATACAATTTTTAGAGGTTGTTGTAATAACTTTGAGAGTTATTGCAATAATTACTGGATTTTGTTGCAATAACTTTGATAGTGTAGCAACAACTTCAAAATATGTTGTAACAACTATTGAACAACTACGACGTTTATTTTAACAAATATCGAAATTATTGCAATAAATTTGATAATTACTTCAATAACAATCACAATTATTGCAACAATTTACTAAAGTTATTGAAATTATTATCGAGGGAGAATGTAAAAAAGTGTTGCGAAGGAGGCAGATGAGGTGGTGGAGGAGGACGCGCTAGAAGAGGGGATAGAGGAGGCAGATGTGGTGGCAAAAGAGAGGGAACGAAAAGGAAGGAGAAGGTAGGGGTTTTGTGCAAATAAAAAATTGGGGCCTTATAAAATTAGTCTCATTAACACTAATCTCAAAAGTCACCCCTATCTTTAAGAAAATTGTGAGTCACTCATCCTTTATTTGAAAACTTATAAGTAGCATATAATTGAATCATGGTATAATACTATTGATATTTATTAAATGGTGAAAATCATTTACACCCCCTAACTTTGTTTTAAAAATCAAATCTTCCCTCAACTTTGAACAATAGACACCTCCCCCCTTCTTTTATCCTAATTTACTTTTATAAATACCTATTTTATCCTTACATTATATAACTTTGTCTTTTCTTTACTTCTTTAAAATCATGATATTTTTTTATTTGTTTAATTGATATAACAAATTTTTTAGAGAAAAATAAATATTATTTTTGAGATGAAAAAGGTGAGAAATACTAGTTGAGTATATAAGCTAATGATGTTCTATAATGAAATAAATGAACAAAATTAAAAAAATCAATTTTATTAATAATAATCAAACTCTAATATCTATTTATATAAGTGAAAATAACAGGTAAACATAACTTTATAAACAATAGGTGTATTATATAACAAATTCCTAAAAAAATATTAATTTATTTGTAAGTAAATTTTAAATTATATAATTTAAAAGATATTTCATTAATGATAAAAACTCATTTATCTACATAGACAATAGAGAATAAGAAAGAAGTGAAACTTAAATACATATATACACGTTCATTAAATAACAATCATAAAAAGTAGCATCAAATTTTGTTATAAATTAAAATGACTATTCTACTTATAATATCAATAACTTAAATAAAAAACTTATAAATACATAGGTTAAGAAAATAAAATTATATACAATATAAAAAGGTATTACATAAATGAAGATTTAAAAATATCAATGATAAAATAGATATTGCATAAGATAAGGGAAGAAGAGTGTATGTTATTCATAGTTGATGATGGAGTTTGATTTATAAAGCAAAGTTTAGAGATATAAATAATTTTTACCCATTTATTAAATAGAAAATTTCTCAAATAACAAACTTGAGCCCATAATTAAAGAGGAGATAGAAGTCATTAACTAATTACGGGCGATAGCAACTAATAAGCTAAAATATTACCATTTTATTTGTATTTAATGTCCGTATTTTATTAGTTAAATAAAATATAAATTGATGTGGAAGAATGATTTTAGGTGACTGTTACCGTTTAAAAAGGAAAGGATCTTTAATAATTATAATTCCTTCCTTATATCAAGAATCTTTAATGATTATAATTCCTTCCTTATATCAAGAATCTTTAAAAAGGAAACGATCTTTAAGGATCTTTAATGATTATAACCTATAGAAAAAAATGATATACAATGGATTAAAAATTCAAGTTCAATATATAAAGGTGTATAAGATAGCCAATTTATATTTTTATTTGTGTAAATACATATACCAGACCAGGCAAATACACATAAATTATTTATATTTGTATTCGCTTTGCATACAACTAATACATATGCCAGAACAACCAATAAAAATGCATTTCTAGTTGTATTCGAATACAAATATATTTGATATGTTTGTATGTACTACATATACCAGACCATCCAAACACATACAAATCATTTGTATTTGTATTCACTTTGCATATAACTAATACGTATATGCCAGAATAGCCAACAAAAAATACATTTATAATTGTATTCGAATACAAATACATTTTATATGTTTGTATGTTAATTACGTGTACCAGACCAGCCAAACATATACAAATATATTTGAATTTTTAAATGTGTGTCGATATATATATAAGAGTAGTCAAAAATATATTTGTATTTGTATTCAAGTACATTATGTATTACAAATACATTTGCAGGATTGCAAAGTCTAAGAAGAAAAATACATTCTCGTGTTGAAAATTAGTATAAACATATATAATTGTGTTGAATTGAAAAATACAAATACAACAAATTTCTGTGCAAAATTTTCAATTCATATTATTTATATACATATAGAAAATTTAAAATACATTTTAAAAAATATATATATAAATGTATATCTCTCCTTCTTCATCAAGATCTTCTTCACCAGATTGAGATTCATAAGCTTTTTCAAATATTTTTCTCAAATTCTTGCTAGCAGATGTAATATCTTTAGCTTTCCTTTTTTTACTGCTTTGTTGTCTTTATTGAAAGTCGGGAAAAGGTGTATGTCGACTTTTTTTGTGCCTCTTTTCTTTAATATTTTACCATTTTTACTGGATCATTCCCATGCTTGGATCTAAACTGTTGTACTGACTTTTTCACTTGAGCAGCAGCAGCAGCAGAGCATTCATTTGTATTTGCTTGAGAAATATTCAAATTAAAAGATGGTGCATAGTAAAAATTAACATTGCTACGTGGTGTACCTCTTGTAAACTTCTTACTTGGTGTGTGTTCAGCCATTAAAGCATACTTCCAATCTTACTACCAACTATAAATCGAGTAAAATAATGGAAGCTTGAGAAAAAGTAATGAAATCGATTGAAATACAACTACCGTCAAATATATTTATGAAAAAAATACTAGCAATAATGGATAATGGTGGTTACCTGAAATTGTGGAAGATACTTGAATTTTGGTATGAAAATATTTGAAATCATGAAGAAACTGATTTGGGTGTAATGGCGAGAATATTGGGATTGTGGGAGAGAGGTTTGATTGAAAAAGGAAGTGGATATTGATTGGGCGTGATATTAGGAGGAGAATGAAACTCTTCTAATTGTATTTGGATTTATAGATGGGCCTAGTCAAAATATTACTATATTTGTTATGGATAGTAATTTTTTAAAAGTGTTGTTATGAATTATAATTAAGGGCTTAAGTATGCTATGTCATGTAGTTTTTTCTTTATTAAATGCTATGTCTTTTGATCCTTCATATTCTAAGGCCCCATTTGGACATGATTTAATATTAGATTGATTTAAGGTTGAAGTTGAAGTTATGTTTAGACATATAATTTGGACTTCTTAAGTTGTATTTTTTTTTCATAAACATGAAAACTCCACAAATTGTGAAAATGATTAAATTTTTTAATTTTTATGCAATCTTACCAAATGAACAAACCATAGTTCATAAATAAGTTATCGCAATATCCTAAGGCGTCGTATTGATAAATCACATATCTCCATATTTCTTTTACAGATAAATGTTTGTAATTACAAACTTTGAAATACACATAGTTTTATAAAGATCCACTAGTCAACAATAGTAGTAACTAGTTATACTTCAATATAATTCTTTCAGGTGGTACAAACAATCTCTTTACGCCGAGCATGAGTTTTTTTTAAAAAAAAATACACACATTGGACTAAATTCATAAATATTTACGCGAGCATGCTCCAGCCCAAACTAGTTATAGCAAACACCCAGGTGGCCCAAAGTAATTACAGGTCTACCCATGCCTTCTTATTTCGCGCATGGCGTTGGCATGAAATTAATGTCACTACCATGAATTAGTCCTCTACGTTACTCCATCGGTATATAATGATACTCTATCGATATCATATACGAGTGAGCTCTTTTTCTGAAGAAATAATTAAGAGAAAAAAATACTAAAGTCACAAGCTTATTTATCAAACCCTATTTTTTAGCTAACCTAGTGTTTCTTTTTGCAGGTACAACAAAATTTCATTCATATCAGGAATTACCAGCAAAAACTAAAGACATACTAAACATGGACAAGCAAGAGATTCTCCATATCAAACATACTACATACAAATAAAAGAAGCCATATTGAGACTAAAGAAACTACAGTTTAACACAGGGTGGAGGTTGCTAAACCCTTAGCCCAACAAGACCAAAGCAAGAGTACACAAGTAACAACCCTGAATCAACAATAGCTATACATGTTTGATCAAAATTAGATATTTTCTTCAATAGGTGTCTATCTAAATATGTGGTATTAATTTCTCCGGAGGTTCATTTTATTAGAAGATACACATTAGGGGATTTATCTAATTTTCTCAAAATTTCACAAATCTACTTCTAAGAATAAAAGAAGGTTGTAAAATACCAGTCATATCAGCTATCAGAGTTCAAGATCTAATCTAGATTGTCTTGTTTGGGATCTAATACCAAAACGTCTGCTGAGAGTTTAGAGACTGCTGAAATTGAAATTAATCCAAAAGATTATTAATTGAACTTCGAAAGAAATTTGAAAGAAGATGTAAACAGTAAAATATAGCAAGAAGAGAAGAGAAAAAAGAATTCACTCGGTTGACTTCAATGACGGTCTCGTTGATCACCATAACAGAATACAGAAAAAAGACTTTTGATGCTTGAACACACAAGCTGGAGCTGGGACTGAGCACTGATCGTCGAAGATGGTGAACCTTCGAGAAGAGTCTTTATAGCTCGTCTCTTCAGCTCTTTCTTTGTTCTAGCTTAGAGTTTTCCCTTTGTTTCTTGAGAAAATTGAATGGAAGGTGACACTTAAGTTTCAATATTAATTTTGGTGACATTTTGACCAGCCCAAGGTCAAAGACCACTTAAAATAAGGATTAATTTAATTGGGGACTAAACTAACATTTTTAAAACTTGTTAATTTTTTTAAAAATACAAAAACACTCAAAAACTTTTCAACTCCCCCAATTCTCTTTTTTTTCCTCTCCTCTCTCTTAAACCACCGATCAAATCAGTTTTCAATTTTTTTTGAAAAAAAAAAATTCTCTCTTCTCTTCTCTTCACTCAACTGCGAATTTGCTTCCAACTGAAGCTCTTCTTCTCTGTTCTTTTCCTGACGATAAACAGGGTAGACCATCGACCTTTGCTCTTTCTCTCTCTTTTCAGGTAAAGCTCTCAGCCTTCTCTTTTATTTGGTTCAAAAAGTTGAGAAGTTAGGGTTTTTTAAAAAGTTAGGGCTTTGATTAAAGAAGAAGAACTGGACTGTGGGTTGATGATTTTGTTGTTTTATGCTTAAAAATGAAAGAAACCCTAATTTGTGGTATTTGTTAACACTTGATATGATTGTATATTTGTAAAATAGTATGTGTATCTTCAGTGAAATATAAATTTTTGTTGTTGTTGTTATTCTTGTTCTTCAACATTGTTGTGAAAGTAGTAAAATTTTAATTTTTGCAAGTAATATGTTGCAACATATTAGTTGATCTGTTTGAGCAAACAGCTGTTGAGATTTGAATTTTTATTGTGTCTTGTGTTATTTTTGTTGTGTCTGGTTGTTGTTCTTGTCTTGTGTTATTATTTTTGATAGAAGTAAATTTTTTATTATTGTTGTTGTTGGAATCTGTTGTTACAGTTGTAGAAGGGTCTTGCATCTCAAAAAGTTAGGCTTTTTGAAAATAATGCTTTGGTTAATGAATAAGAAGAGGACTGGACTTGAACTGAGTTAAGAAGAAGAAGATTTGAACTGAGTATTCTCCTCAAAGTTAGGGTTAATGTTGTTGTTGTTCTTGTTCTTGAACATTATGTTGGTGTTATTGGTGTTGTTGTATTGGTAAATGTTGGTGTTTATGTTGTTTTGTTGATTTTATTGAATTTTGTTGGTGTTATTGATGTTGTTTTATTGGTAAATGTTGGTGTTGTTGTTCTTGTATGGTGTTGCTCTTCAAAATTGTTATTCAAGTGATAAATGTTGATTTATGTTGATGTTCTTGGTGTATTATGTGGTAAATTTTTTGTTAATACCATAACATATGTATAATATGTTGCAACATATTAAGCATATGTTGGAAATAACTATACCATCTGTTGGTTTACTCTTATTATGTTTCCAACAGATGACCCATCTGTTGGAACATATGAGTCATATGTTGCAACATATGAGTGACTCATCTGTTGGAACAGATGAGTCATATGTTGGATGAAATCAGAGCAGTAGCTACTGCTTTAATTTCATCCAACATATGACTCATCTGTTCCAACAGATTAGTCATATGTTGCAACATATCACTCATATGTTGCAACATATGACTCATCTGTTGGTTTACTCTTATTATGTTGCAACATATGAGTGATATGTTGCAACATATGACTCATCTGTTGGAACAGATGAGTCATATGTTGGATGAAATCAGAGCAGTAGCTACTGCTTTAATTTCATCCAACATATGAGTCATATGTTGCAATATATGACTCATATGTTGCAACATATCACTCATATGTTGCAACATATCACTCATATGTTGCAACATATGACTCATCTGTTGGTTTACTCTTATTATGTTGGAACATATGAGTGATATGTTGCAACATATGACTCATCTGTTGGAACAGATAAGTCATATGTTTGATGAAATCAGAGCAGTAGCTACTGCTTTAATTTCATCCAACATATGAGTCATATGTTGCAACATATCACTCATATGTTGCAA